>OX638365.1:2349352-2494981 GCA_951812935.1 Hermaeophaga mercurialis | reverse complement strand
GGCTGCTAGGATTTAGTTAAAATATTGCTTGGGCAAAAGATATAGGATGTTAAGGTTGAAATGTTTTTTCACAGCCGAGGCCAAATAAAATAAATAAAAAAGATAAAGGGACCACCATTCTTCTATTCCACATCTGCATGAAGGCGGCGGTGATATGTCCTGCCAAAAGTCTTGCGCTATTGATAGTCGACTGTTCTTCTTCTTTTCTCTTTGTGGATCGTGATCATGAGACAATTCAGCAACCCTATATACACATAAATGATGATTAGATTGCCTAATAATATTTTGGTACCACCAACGCCATCTAGTGACGGTTACGTGACGTGTGTGGATGTTTACTAGAAGGTGATTAAGTAACATATCAACTAATACTATGCAACCCCATATACACATAAATGATAATTAGATTGCCTAATAATAATATTTTGGTACCACCATCGCCATCTACTGCCGGTTACGTGACGCGTGTGGACGTTTACTAGAAGGTAACTAAGTAACATATCAACTAATACTATGCAACCAGATATACACATAAATGATGATTATATTGCCTAATAATGTTTTGTATACATGATGATATGACTTATTTTTATCTAAAAACGACAAACTGTTCGAAAAAAATCTTTAATTATTTTGTATAATTTCTGTAGGTAAATATTTATTATTTAGAAAACATAGCGTAAGTTTTTAAAATCATAAACTAATATATATTCAATTTTGACTTCAAATAAAGAAACACGACGCAGATATGATAAAATATTTCTGATTGTAAAACCCACATCCTGTATACAATAGCTGTATTCGGAATTAGTTAGCTTGAAAACGATTGATTAAGTAACAAGTTAATTTCTAACACCATAGTTTTTGAAAATATTTTGCTAAATGTTTAAATGTAAATGTGATTTCACCAGTTGTACCAGACCGGAGAAAAGATTTAATTCTTTTAGTGTCAGTTCGGATCCCCTGTCCATCAGGTAAGTGCTTAAATTTTATTCCTCGATTTTTCAAATTTAGGTCTATTTAATAATTTAGGCTATAGATGAGCCCTTCTTTTCGAAGAAGATAATGTAAATAATCTAACTGAAGATGAAATAATTCAGCTTTTAAGGGCTTCCAAATATTTTTAAAAGACCAGAAAGTTTTAATAAAAATTTATTTGATAACTCATATATTCATTTCGATTTTAACTTTGCTGAATTAGGCTGTTAGCACTTCTCACAAAATACTGTAATTACTGCTCTTTTAATTTCTCTTGAGGTGATGTTTATACAGTTGTATTTTCCATCATCGTTTCCCTGATTTTATTTAAATTTACACAACTCATACATTCATTTTTCAGATACAGAAGAAGAAGAAAGCTGACTACACAGATTTAAAGCGAGTTGATAGCCCCTCTATTAAGGAAGATAATGTAGCTGTGGCTTAAATTATTCAATTTAAGGATAGCCAAATGGATTTGAGGTGATGTTTATACAGTTGTATTTTCCATCAACGTTTCCCTGATTTTATTTCAATTTACACAACTCATACATTCATTTTTCAGATACAGAAGAAGAAGAAAGCTGACTACACAGATTTAAAGCGAGTTGATAGCCACTATATTAAGGAGGATAATGTAGCTGAGGAATAAATCATTCAATTTAAGGATTGCCATAGGGATGAAAAAGACCGGTAAGTTTTAATAAAAATTTATTTAGTGCTTTATAAATATATAACTCATTTTTTAAATTTTTTAAAGCCGTAAGGCAGCGAACTATGATCCGGAAGAAATTTTATTTTTGTTGACATAGGTTGATATCTTTTCTCTGATGTTACGGTTATCACCTCATGATCCTTAGTTCTTCTGATCTGCTTCGAAATGATAAAAATAGGCTCACTTTTTGTCAAGACCATCTCCCTGATTTTTTCAAAATTTAGCAACTGAGAAGCACTATAGTTTAGTGAAATTCCTTTCACTTTACAGACAACATATTCACTACCATTACAGCTGTATTTATAGGCATAATTTTTAGGGCCCCCTGAAACGAATTCTGTAATAAATCCCCCGTTTAGCTCGTCCGTAAGATCTCCAATGCAGTCGCCGTGGAAAGGTCAGGAAGACCAACTTGCGAAGAATAGATAATTGAATCGGTATCGTAATATAAGGCTCTCTCACCCACCTGATCCAGGTAACTATATAATTTTAATCTAGCTAAAGCTGTAACATAGGCAGCTAATATAACATTTACTGTTGGGGAAATATCGTAGGCCTCCTCTCTGTATTCCCACGTTACAATTAACGTTTCCTCATTTACTGGTAAAATAGTGTTTACAACTATTGCGGGGTTCGATATCATTAAATAAAATTTAGCAGAATTTCTAATTATAGATGTTTTAGGCATGTTTTGTCTCTGTCCCAGCTTGCCCCAGAAAGAGTTTAACATCAGTTTTGCCAATGATCTTAAACCAGGATTCTCAGTTATTTCAGAAAACTCCAGTAAAATGTCTTCTCTATGTAGAAATTCCTCAATATATCTATCTTTCTCAGCGTCTGTCGCACAATTCTTAGGCCAGCCGCTGGCTTGCTGTTTGATTTTTATAAACTTATTCATCATGCCTGAGAATAAGCCCTCCTGCTCTCTACTGAGCTGTATGGTGTTGTAACTCCATATTTCGTAGATTTCCATCATTTTGTACCCTTTCTCAATAGCTTTAATGACTTCTTCAATCACCCATGTACCATTTAAAGCTCTTTCCTCGTCATCGTGAGTACAATCGTCGTCTTGGTTCACCCCCTCGCCGCATTTACGACAAAGGACAAACATACATTTATCATTCATTCTATAAGGCAGTACAGGGTTATACAGGTTTGTAGGAGGTAATATTTTACATTTTATCACACCTGACATTTGGGAAATATCAGCCAATTTGCATTCGTCCCCCACATAAATTTTTTTCGGGTGGCCAATAGGAAATTTACCAAATTTACACACATAAGGGTAAAGCGAGCAGACATCAACATATTTAATTTTCTCATTTTCTTTCGCCTTGTAATATTCCACTGTATTCCCCGTTCGGCCCCCGTACAGAGAATCTCTAGGGTTTAGAGGTAAATATTTTATGTAAGAATGGTTTTCTGTGTATTCTTCAATTTCTTTATTTAACATTTTTCGAAAATCGCATTCCCACATTTGTACAACGTTATACCCCTTTTTCTCCAAATGTTTATTTTTATTTACAGTTCGTTGGAACCGATTCTCCATACAATCATTGGGATCGTCTTTTAATGCTTTATCACGGTTATTTGTATAGCATTTCGGACACCCATGAAAATAACAACCCTCGAATTCAAAGACGGTATCTTCATGTACCCCATCAACTTTAACCCCGGCAACTCTAGCCTCTTGACCTTTGGCCACATGATGTATTTCGATACCTCTTTGGTATTCTTCCCATATCAACCATTGTAAAGCTATTTTCGAATGGTTATCTCTGAATCTGTAGCCACCTTTAGGGATTATTCCGATCGTGTTTGGTTTTAAAAAGTTTCGCCGAAATACCTTGTTGCACGCAGACGCAATTGTGCTTGCCTCTGTGAATGGACACACATTTGACGTATCCAATAGCTGCTGACGAAATTTGAGACAGGCCTGCGTTAGAATCTGTACATCAGAAACACAATACTCTACAATCTCCTTTTGAAAATCAAATATGTAATTTTCAGCAATTTTCTCGTTGTGCCATTTAATTAATTTCTCGCGCGCATCATCTTTTAAGTTGTTAGGGTCGTAGAATTTCAATGCAGGTATACCTCCGACATAGTTCTGATTTTCCAGCCTGTTAAAGAGATGTGGAAAATACCCCTTTTTCAATTCGGAAAACCCAAAAGCTTTCGGTAATGCAGATAATGCCATCGGAAAATAGTTTAGTGAATCCAGAAATTTAACGTTTCCAGCGTTCATCATAATTAGCTTTGTGCCGCGCATAATCAGGTCCGGATTCAAATCGGTTTTAGTGAGAATGTAATTTAATACGAATTGATGATCGAAACCGCCACCGTTATGGGCTATAACGACAATCTGTTTAAATTTTTTTCGTATTTCTAGTACTTCGGTCAGAAATTTCGTAATTACATCCTCTGTTAGAACTTTTTCTCTGAATCCGCAACTCTGACAAAATAACAATCTTGTCTCGTTTATACACTTGTGGCATACTTTTCTGTATACACACAAATTTGGTTCCTGCTGTATGACCCCATTGACGACTTTTTCTTGTGTTGTCTCCAAGTCATAGAAAACAAACAAAAAATCTTTAATTTGAGGGGATTTTTTGTCAGGTTGCATATAACACAAATGGTCTTCGGGTTGTCTCGATTTACAAATCTTGCAGTAAATTTCGCCACAGATATGATTGTGCGTAGTGCATATTTTAAAACATTTCTCACAGCTTTTTATTTTTTTACAAACCGAATTCAAATGTGCCTCGTAACAATCATCGCCGTAAAAATCTCTTCGGCATTCAATACAGCCTCTTTTTACAACATCTTTATTGCATGCAGGTGATTTTCTGCATGCAAAACACACCTGATCACACCGATGTTCGTTTCTGTTGTTGTAGGGAGTGTGGCAGGCTTCACAAAAATATCCGCACATAAATGCGGCGGTTAGAGATGTGATGACATTGTAATGGCCTTCATGGAAAATCAGATTTAAAGCAGGACCGTCATTTCCTCCTTCAAAAATAACATCCCGCCCTTTGCCACCATATTGATAAACGACGATCTTATAATTTTTTAGATGTTGTTGAAAGTGCTGAAGTTCGAGGATCCCGCATCCCTCTGGAGTAATCAACACCCCGCTGGATTTTACCAGTTCAAGAGCTTTGGCTGCCTGAAGTCTACGACCATCCCTAATTTTTGCGTAGTTTGGATCCTTACTTTGGAATGCCATACTGACTACTAGAGCGCGAGGTAAGCATAGGTTGTCTTTGTTATTTATTGAAATAATACCTCTACGTTTTTTACACTCCTCGTTAAAGGTATTATAATTACGTCCCCTGCCTTTTCCTACGGGCATTTTTACCGTAGTAACACCCAAACAGAAGGTTTCTGTATTCAGCCCCGTTGAATTTGATTGGTATATGGATGAAATTTTCTTCCACACGTCATCAACTGTCACCTGAGATACAGGTTTAAAAACCACCCATCCTTGGCCCCTTGAAAAATCTTTGGAACAGAAAGTAAATCCAACATAATCCTCCAAGTCCACGTTTTCTGTCCCCTTCAAAACAATATCTTCGATAGCGTTTTTCACCCAGCTTATAGGTTCAGCCCCCTCAGGAGTAGCTTTAATTTTAAATTCCAAAGTTCGGCCCTGGACCCCAAATTTACGGATTTGTTTTGTAACATCCTTGATCATTTCAAAATTCGCCATTTTTCAGAAATATTCTAAATTGTTACTTATCAGTGTAGGATAGCTAATCAGTAACTGATAGGAATGATCACGCACACCTGTACTTGTACTTTTTAAATTTTTGTAGTGCCGGAGTGGGGGTATGTCACGTGACCTAATTATCCGACGTGAAATTGCATTTTTCGTAAACTAGACAGACTTTATTCGAAAATATTTTAAAAATTAAAACCAAAATTCATGTTATATCTAAAAACAATGTATTTCAGACATTACGGTTGTAGATTATGAAAAATAAAGAATAATTCTTATCGACATTTTGTGGGGCCGTGTGCAAAAGGGGTCACGTTCCCTTATTATCCAACAGGTGAAATTGCATTTTTCGTAAACTAGACAGACTTTATTCGAAAATATTTTAAAAATTAAAACTAAAGTTCATGTTATATCTAAAAACAATGTATTTCAGACATTACGGTTGTAGATTATGAAAAATAAAGAATAATTCTTATCGACATTTTGTGGGGCCGTATGCAAAAGGGGTCACGTTCCCTAATTATCCAACAGGTGAAATTGCATTTTTCGTAAACTAGACAGACTTTATTCGAAAATATTTTAAAAACAAAAACAAAAATTCATTTCGCATCTAAAAACAATGTATTTCAGACATTCCGGTTGTAGATTATGAAAAATAAGGAATATTTCTTATCGGCATTTTTTGTAGGGCCGTGTGCAAAAAGGGTCACGTGACATATTCATCCAACAGGTGAAATTGCATTTTTTCGTAAACTAGACAGACTTTATTCGGAAATATTTTTAAATCAAATAATCACGATATGTTCACGTGAAAAAGAGCTTTTTCGCTATGTTTTAAGAAATACTATAAACACCTGTTATAATAAACACAAATATAATACTCTTTAGAGATACTTTTAACTGTCATACCGGATGAAGCCTCCCCGATAAGACAGATAACGTGCGAAAACACGTTTCCAGGTTATCATTTCATTCATGGTTTGATAATTACGATTTAAACGAAATAAGATTACTAATAAATTAAATTAAAAATAGCTGTAAGAATCAATTTTGTATTGTAGATTTTCTAAAAATTTTCAAAAATTTCCGATTAGACAGAACGGCAGTAGAGAAAACAACGGACGAGGTCATTATTAAAAAGGGATGCTAGCAATAAATAATTTCGTATTGTTTTTAAGTTTACAAAATTCAACATGGCTGCGCTAGTGGGGTGATGTGTGTAACAACGCTTCTGTGGAAAAGTCTTATGCAATAATTTTATAAGTTGCACAAATTAGGTAGCCTTATTTAACTATATTACATCGGTAATGATAATTTTCAGAGTATCCCTAAAAAATAGGTTAAACATTTGACGTGCGAGACGTAAACGTGACACGTGATACGTTAAAACGTGAGGTGCGTGACGTAAAACGTGACGTTTTTTGACGTGCTAGACGTTTTACGTCACGTTTTTTGACGTGCTAGACGTTTTACGTCACGTTTTTTGACGTTTACGTGATTTTTCTACCGTGTTCCTTGTCTCGTTCCTCATCTATGTTACTTCTAGATCATGCTGGTCTTTTTTTTACAATTCAATTGAACCAATAATAGCGGCTCATGCCCTTACGGCTACGTTCATTGCGCAAACCCTTTAAATAAATCATACTTTTTTTCATACTTTGATATTATTATACCCTACTTACGGTTTCTTCGGAAATATGGCAACATGGTATAAATAATAATAGTAATAAAAATATGGCAACATGGATTCCAAACATTATCTCAATAGTGAATTCAACTTTCAAGTAATTTTTAAACAGAAACATGGTCACCACAATTGATAACGCTCTCTCTCTCTCTCATAAACAAGGTAACGGGTGAAAAATTATCCAACCGTTATCTTCGATTCGAATCAGTCCGACTACGTTACACACACAAGCGATGGCCGGCGTTTCTACGGAAATATGGCAACAATTTATAAATAATAATAAAAAGGCAACATGGCCTGTCCTGGCGACAACGACGACTATTATATCCAGCCGATATCTTTAAAATGAATCAGTTCGACTACGTCACACACAAGCGATGGCCAGCCACCGCTTGTGTGCATCGCCGCCATGAATCGCGCCATCTTGGATCACCTCCGCTCGGGCCAGCATTCGTGCGCCGCCGCCGTGAATCGCGCGCCGACTCGACTATAGTAATTTCTTCTTCTTCTTCTTTTCTATAGGTGACTGAACGAGCTCCATTCTTCTTCTTCTAGCTGAACTGTCAAGACCATTACTCTCGCACTAAAATGGCCGCCGCCGCCGCTCTCCGGTGCCGTCAAGTGACAGTTTCGGGAATCCTCGTAGCCTTTTTGGCTGAACTGCCAACACGTTGAAGGCCTGTATCTTCTTGCTGAAGTGCCACCACGTTCAAGACCTGTATCTTCTTGCTGAAGTGCCACCACGTTCAAGCCATTCTTCTCCACATCTACATGAGCCGCCGGAGATATGCCGTGGAGTGGGGGTAGGTCACGTGAGGGGGCGTGTCCGTCCATAAGGATCGACAGAAAAAGTTCCCACGATCACTAGTCCCGTACTCTACTGAGTAGGCTGCTCGTTCTCCGGATCTAAGCTCATTAGATTTTTTCTTTGGGGTTATCTAAAATCATGTGTTTACGTTAAACGACCGACATGCTTGCAGGAATTGAGACAAAACATTTGAATTAATTTTGATGAAATTATTATTATCATTAGACGTAAAGTAAATAAATTTACTTATTCTACAACTAAAAGTCAGTTATTTCTCGTCTATACAAATTATTTCTACTAAACCCATTATGTAAAAATTCGAGAAATAACATGCTCTTTCAAAATCTGCAAAATATATTTTGTCCCATTTAAATGAAAAAAGTTGAAGATATTTCCGGTTAAACCGGAAGTATATTATTAACGAAAAAATGTACATCAGCTGCATTTTGGCCCATTGCACTTACTTGTAAAATTTCATAAATATCGTCCGTTTCGTTTTAAAGATATTTACTTGGTTCCATACTTCATCCCAACCCTGTATAATGAACAAATAGTAATCTACTTGGTAAAAATATCGAAAAACAAACTAAGAGAAATGAAACCCTAAGTAACTATTAAATTAATCATGCTCAATACAAAGAAAGACCAGTAGTTTTAAATCGTCTCCGTATAAGCGTCAGACTTCTGGCACATCAACATATTTTAAAAAATGAAGCTCTACCTAGATGTCAAAATTGTTCCCCACCGCTTAGTCTTACAGACGTACTAATCTCATTACTCTAACAAAAGGAAAACAAACAAAGTTATTTCTATTTTGAAATACAAAAAAATTACAGTATAACAGTCTCAAAAATTTGTTCACTTTTTGGTTTATTATATTTATATTTATTACATTACATACACTGATGGGAAGGGATTGTTAGTGTGATAGTCAATCTACACTGTCATTTGGAAATTTTTAAAATCCTTCTCAATTATCAACAAACCAATAAATGCGCATATTTGCCCAAACCTACTCTTTAATTTTTTGCTACCACGAGGATAATGGGTAGAGTATAATATTTACGTTGGTATTTTAAAGATCTAAATCAAATATTTTTCTTAAAATTTAATTACATTGATCTATTTAAAAAACAATATGACAACGAAACTTTTATAGCTACTGAGTTTCCTCTAAAATCAATACTATTAAAAGTTTCGGGTTCTCTATATCTTTCTTATCTATTTCGTTATGGTTGTTAAGAAAATAAACTAAATTTATGTCTTCAAACAACGGTTGACCATATATTCTCTTAGGAGAACATTTTCTATATCCTGAGAATATAAACACCCCATCTATCTTTCAATTTATCTGTTATTTGATTTTAATCAAACAGCGACACCGCATCAACTACCGTTAAAACTCAAACTCCCTACAAACTTCAACAAACTCCAACTAACTTTTAGGGTTGGCTTGAAGTATCACACACAATGTTTATTATATTATACGGGGTGACCGACATCGCTTGATAGGTGATAGCCTTCGAAAATTGATGAAAAATGAATTAGGAATATAAACATAAAGTGCTTAATTTTCGAGATAAAGATTATTAAAAATGAAAAGTACTTTGTCGCTACAAGTCAATATTTTTTCTTCAAAGTTGGTAAGTGACTACTCTTTCAAAAATTTTACATTCAGTGACGTGTTGCTGCAACTGTAGCCTCATATTGTCGACAACCTGTATGCATTTTACCATAATTTGTTTCTTTATTCAATTTTTTTAAATAATATGATATTTATACCAATATGGACCACTTTCCATTTCTCAAAGAGTAAAAGTGTTTATGAAATTTGTATTTATTCTGATGCTGATAACTTTTGTTTCAGGAAAATTGTATTATAATTTTTCTTTTAGATGAGAAATGAAACAGATATCTAACAAAATAAAACTATCAAAATCTTGAAAAATTTACTATTGCAGCTTTTTCACACATAATTTTTAAATAGTTAAGAATTTCGTTAATATTAAATTAGAAATCAAGTTATATTAAAATTATTGATATTCAGCCATGTCGTCGAAAATATGGTGTCTGTAGTTTCCTTGACTTCTTGTGGCACGTGACTAGATAAAGCACTTTTCCCATCAGAATTTGACATCATGTATTAACTTTGAGGAAAAATATTGTTCCATTTTAGAATTGTAGTAAAAATGCTGATTTTATTTTTTGACTATTGCAGTCCGTTGGTTACATATTCTTTATCGTTTTATACGTGGTTTATTAAAACCAATGAACTAAAGACTTAAAAAAGAGGTGTTCAAAAGAATAAGCCTCACTCATTTTAAATATAAAGAGCAAGACTTAGAACTTTTATAGGATGAAACAGTGATTCGGAGCACTTTCTAGTAATAGCCAAGATAAATATGAAAATAGTAGACAAGGTAAAAAAACAAGCAAAAAGAAGAAGATGGAATACAGAAATAAGAAAAGGAAGAAATAGAAAATATGAGCAAGAAATAGAAAATATGTGAAAGAAATGCGTAAATAATTAACTGTAAATGGAGATAACGGAAATATTGACACAAAATCAGAAAATATTAGTAACATTATTTTAGCTTTCACAGATAATGCGAGTAAGAAAACAAACAGCAAGGATAGCAAAAAAGAGGTGACTAGAGAAATCTAGATAATCTAGAACGATAACATAAAAAACTCAAAACTCTATCATTATGTTGGCAACCAAAAAAAGAGCAGTTAGTGCCAATATTGGAAGTGAAGACTAGGAAAAAACTCTTTCTTTATCAGAAGGAAAACAGATAAAAATTGAATTTATCACAATAAAAATTTCGATATTATACAGCGATCAAAAAATGTATATGTATATACTTAATAATTTTAAATTTGTACTAGACATAATCAAATTAGCAATAAAATTTTAAAACGGTATTAATTCAGACTATATATTACTTCTTAGCAACTATTACATTAAAAGCACTTACTTATTATTAAGGCATTCTCGCTCTTTTCCGAGAACGTCTTTTGTGACTTTTATCATTCATGCAAGTATACTCCATGATTTCTTAAGTCTAATTCAAGTCATTTACAATTTCCGCAAACGGTACTGTATAAATAGTAATCTAAATTTTTCCGAAAACATATACTCGTACTAGACCGCAGTCAACGTCGGAAATTTATAGAACTGATATCTTTAATTTCAACAGTAAATTTTATTTTTGGATTTAAATTGTTAATAAATTTAGAAGAAGAAGAAAACATCCAATTTTCTATCACTACCTGTATAACCAGCCAAAACATCATCAACATTTTTATACCAAAACAGCACATTTTTGGAGATATTTGGTAATCCTTCGTTTTGAAAATAAAATTTATCATCAAATTCTTGATTTCCTTATTAAAATACCCGGGAAACTAACAGTTCATGTTATTTTGTTTCAAACCCAGTCCACGTTTCTTTTTTATTTTTATATATAAAAAAATGAGGTTGTTATAGATTTCACAGAAAAACAATTTCAATGTTTTCTGAAAACTTATTTTAAACATTCAGTTTAGTTATTTAGGTATTTTGATACATTAAAAATAAATAATTTCAACAAAACATTTACACTAATACTGATCATATAATAATAATGTCTAACATTTAGTTACAATCAATATTTATAGTTTAAACGTAAAAACTACAATTATTTCCTTCATTTTGAACATAATGCAACTTATCAGTAGCAATATTTGCTTTCTTATTTCTATGTGAAGAAAATATTTTCCAATTCTTCTATAAATAAAAAGTGGTTGTCATCAACAAATTTGTTATTCAATTAAGCCATACTTTATTAAATGATTTCAATAAATTTTTATATAGATATCTAAAAATAAGAGGTTATTTTAAGTAGTTTATAAAATTTATTTAAGTAATTCCTTATAAGAATAGAATTAATCTTCTTTGTGGTTGGTGATCCACAACAACAAATGGAGTCTAAAAATGAAAGTTGTTATTTTCAGTAATGCAATAATGAAATACAAATATTTACTTCTTTCTGTATCTCAGGACCATTAAGAATGATTACATTAAAGTAAATCAACAGAACTGTATGAACTGAAAATATTCCATACTTTATACTCTTTTTAAAAAGACCTTAGTCAGCTTCTTGTAGGATAATTCACTGCCACCATTTTATCTGATATTTTAAAATTGCTTTCTAAAGTTGTAACATTGTTTCATGCCACAATTTATCATCTTGATGAATTACTTCACTATATAGTTTATTCAACATTATTACTTACAAACACAACACAAAAGTAACATTTGTTTTTATGGGCTTATTGGTCCTGGATCTGTAAAACGGAAGAGATTACTAAAAATATTTAAAGCAGGTACTGCGATAAATGTGAAAACTAGATAAAAAAACTTTACATAATTTTGTTCTGTAAAGATCTGTGGATAGTCTATAAATGTGTGAATAAATACGTGATAGAAGTAATTTTGCGTTCTTTTCACTTTTTTGATTGTGGTTTTACAAGGGAAAAGGCCTAAATTGGGCTAAAAAACCTTCAACCTGTTTCGCCAAAAAAGCAATTTATTTCACTCAAATTTAACTCGCCAAAGAGATTTAGTAAAACTGCCTATTTTTACGAGATAAGTTATTCTTGATAAAAAGGAAGTAGATCATTTAGGGAAAACAAAGAAGAAAATATACTTTGGCCCAGGTGTAGATTAAGAGAAAAAAATTACGTTCTACTCTCTGTTTCGAAAATAGGCACTCAGAACACAATTTTTCCCAATACTAGTGTTTTTTCACATTTATACCAATTTTTTTAAATTTTTTATCCATTACAAAAAAAAGTAAAGACGTATGAACATAAAAAATATTTTCATTTTAATATTCATAGTATTCATAACAAGTGAAGTCTATTGATATATTTCCATATTTTTTACTTGAAGATTGTACCCCCATATTTTTATTAGTTATAAGTAAAAGTAAACTTTATCTTATGCTATATCGAATTTGACATGTATGTTAGTATACAGAGTGGACCAAAAGTTTGGAAACGGCCAATTTTCTCGTAAATTGCTAGTCCGAATTCTACAAAATTTGGGATATGCCTATTTTGGGATAAGGAGGTTCCAGATTTGACATTTACAATATGGCTAATTGGCCCTTTCTCTGATATAATAGGTTACTTTGGTTTTTTAAATATATCACCCTGTACATTTAGTCATTTTTGGAATCTTCTCTTCAATATGATTTCAACAATATGTAACACTTATGATTTTATGTAGTCTATAAGATCTTAAATCTACCATTGATTCGTGTACTGTCAACTCACAAATGGAGCACATTTTGAACACTTGATTAAGCAATCATTATTTTTAGAATGTTGTAATCTTTCAATTGTGATGTTTTAATGTAGTTGAAAATAGTTTGTATTAAAAAATGTATTGAAACAATTAGGCGTTGCCAGACTTCTGTTTTATTTATTTAAGATCTTCTATACTACATACAATCATAAGTGTTACATATTGAAGAGAAGATTCCAAAAATGACTAAATATACAACGTGATGTATTTAAAAAACTAAAGTGACTAATTATATCAGAGAAAGGGCCAATCTAGCAACATTGTAAATGTTAAATCTGGAATCTCCATATCCCAAAATAGGCTTATCCCAAATTTTGTAGAATTCGGACTAGAAATTTACGAGATAATTGGCCGTTTCCAGACTTTTGGTCCACTCTGTGTATGTAGAGAGGGTAAAGCTTGAAATATAATATTAATTAGCATAATATATAAATGTACCGACCTCTACCTTGTTCCACTCATATCCATTTTTTTTCATTCTAATCTTGTTACAGAATTTACTATTCTACTATTCTGTGTGACGATTTACTGTTATATTCATATACGATTCGAATTCGTTTTATGATGTTTTCTGAGTAGTATAACAAGGCGGATTCTGGCTCAATTTGACCTTGAAAATGGCCTTTAAAGTGACCTTGGTGGTTTTGGAAAAGATTCCTCGGAAAATGGCTTTGGAAAATTTTCTTTACCACCGCCCCCGGCCTTGAAATGGGCCTTGAAAGTGGCCTTGATGCTTGTGGAAGAGCAGCCTTTGGAAAATGGTCTTGGAAAATGTCCACCTCCGCCGCCCCCGACCTTGAAAATGGCCTTAAAAGTGCCGTTGATGGTTTTTTTTGGAAAAGTGGTCTTGGAAAATGGTTCGCCCCGTGAGCCTTGATTCTTGGAAGAGCCGCCTCTAAAAAGTGGCCTCTAAAAAGTGGCTTTTGAGGCCCACCCCCCAGAAATTATTCCAGCGAGCGTCACCGCTGACGCCGGCACTGTGGAGTCCAGCGCAGACACTTTTAATTGCTGCATAGGCAACCCTGTTTACGTTGTAGCGTAATGTTGGTTGCCATGCACGCATCCATTATTAAACAAACCAATAATAAGAGATTTATTTTTTTTTATTCAATATAATACAAATAGAAACGTATTGCCATTTTTAATCACAAATCCACCTTCTTCTTCTTCTTCTTCTTCTTCTGCTTCTAGTTCAATCAATTCGGCTTGAGGAAAATCGGCGCCGCCGCCGCCGCCTATCATTTTCTCCACACCGCTTTTAAATGCCTAAAAAAAAAATTAAAATAAAAAAAATTAAAATAAAAAAAATTAAAATAAAAAAAATTAAAATAAAAAAAACGACTTACTGATTTAGCGGCTGAGGCAGCAGCAGCGTCGCCGCCGCCGCCGGAGACGGTTTCCAGCGGCGGCACTGTGGAATCGCTCATGTTTTTGAACTAGGTGTGCTGACGACGGATGCTCGCGCGCGACCGACTCAGCCGCCAGCGTTGTTGAAACCGGGATCCGCGCGCGCGCGCCGCCGCCGGCCGCCCTCCCTGCTGGGATCCGCGCGCCGGCCGGCCGCCTCCACCTCACGACGATGCTCTCACTGGATCCTCGACCGTGAATTACGAGAGCGCGCGTGCCGATATCGCCCTGCAACGACCTTCGTCAGCCTCGAGCGCGCGTGCAACCGCTATCGCGGTCGCGGCGGAGATTTTTACACAATATCTTTGTCGAGAAATTTTTCATAATATTTTTCTACTCATTTATTAAAGACATATACATCACCACCTTTTATAAATCGTATGTATGGGCTATTATCTAATAATAGGGGATAGTAAGTTTAAATAAAAAAGAAAAACAGTTTTAATAATATATATATTTTTTTAAATGTAAATTATATTATAATAGATATAATGGATAATAGTAAGTTTTAAATGTCCAAGGATATTGATATCACTGGTCCGAATGATGATGATGATGGAAACCCCAGGGGAGGGTGTCATGTGAATCATCTAATAATTTTCGTTTATCATCTAATGAATTTAAACCAATTTTTGTTTGATTTATGCTGTAAACTTTATGTTTAAACGATTGAATTGTACACTGTGAAATAATTTTATCTTTCTTTTCAATTAAACAATCCACATAATCTTGAAAACTTATATCATTTTTTACTACGGAACTTTTAATACCTTTTGATTTTTTAACTATAGATTTATCCTCAACTTTATACGTATACATTTTAGATCTTAAGCCTATGAAATGAGTTATAATTTTACCGTTTGTCTCATCTTTCATTAGACCTGGAACCTTCTTATTACACAGTGGAATTTGATATGGGTTATTTGATGCATAATCACTAGTGTCAAATCTGTCAATATGGGCATTAATCACCTCCTTATACACATCATTACATTTAATCTCATAGATAAAAGAATCTGTATCAGTATAAAAGATCTTACAAGCGTCATTTCCTAATTTAGATAACATAAAGTCATAATGAAATTCATACATACATGTTTTTGAAATATCTAAAATAGACATTCCAATGTATATGGGTTTGTTGAATAAAATTTCTGATTTACGTAATTCAATAGCCATTAAATCATCCGAAAAAATGGTTCTACTATGGAACCTTGGACTTGCTATTAAATTTTTAGCCCCATATCTTCCCTCCCACTGCGAAACTAATTTAACTACACGATGTTTTCGAATATTTTCCATCGTCTTACCGTATACTGAATTTACTTTTAATTTATAATAATCTTTTTCAAATTTGTTTGTTGTCTGTGCTCGAAACTGTGTATTTAAAGTTACGTATGGTTTTAACCATGCTGATTGTTTAAATTTTAAAACTCTATGTATTTTACGAATGACTAACCCATGATTTATTGCTTGTTTTAAAGCTCGATAATGAATAATGTATTTAGTTTTGTTATAAAGCGTTGTTAAAAGTTTACAAAATTTTGATCCTTCAGGTTTTCTGTGCTCACAGCAAAAAGGAAAATCCTTATGCATACTATGAAGGTGATGAGGATAATCTAAGTCAACCTCCAGTATATACCCGATGTCTGCGTCATCGGGAATACTCAATACATCTATATTTGTATCAACCCATTCAAATCCGCCATATGGAAGTGGTTGTGACATTGCCCAACCGTACAAATTATTGACGTCTACGTATAATAAGTACTTGTCAGGTTTAGATCTGTCATAATTATGCATATATTTATTATTCGCCTCGGAATAACGACAACAACATTGGCTAATCCCACCGCGTATCGCGTTCTCAATAAATAATATCATATCAATGTCATGAAGAAGCTGTAATTTACATCCGGTATACCGTAGCATACAATCCCAACTATATCCGGGTATTGTGTAATACCAACTTGGGTCAAGACCACTTGTACTATATCCGATTTTTCGAAATCTCTCAAAGACGTCGGCCAACAAAATAATGTCAGTTTTCAAATACAAATCTGAATATTCACCTAAATTTTTTATATTAAAATACCTCCATACCTTTTGAGCATGTTCATACTGTTCATTAGTAATATCTTTATTGTTAAGTTTATTAAAAAAAACAGATTGTGGAGGTAATTGAGTTTCCTTAAGCTTATCAATATTGTCAATGTAGTCGTATGGAAATACACCTTTACGTGTAAGTAAGTAAAATTGCTCTCGAGTACAACATTCAAATGCATACTTTAAATTGTTAAAGTCTTGCATATCCAAAAGGGATACTAATTCATCTAAAGACGTTCCTAAAAATCGCAGCGAATCTATAAAACGAAATTTAATACCGTTAACCATGTGTTGAGTGAATGATATATACTTTTCATTATTTATTGGTAGTAAAGAAATTTTACCTAATTTAGCCAAATCTCTTATGATAAAGTGACTATCGTAACCGCTTAAATTATGGAAAACAATTGGAACTACAAATTGCTTTCTAAAATTCAAATTACATGAGTTATGAGCAAATCCCCGAAAATCTCCAGTAAAATGATCATGATCTCGCACGATAATGTCCGTTTCAACAAGTCTTTGTTCACAAATATGACAAATATGAGCTTTAAAATTTGAAAAATTTTCTCTCATGGGAACTATATTCTTAAATTTAGATTCAATCATTTGTGCGCATACTACCATTTCATTGGCGAACTATTTCATACAGTCAGGACCTCGATAACTGTTAAAATATGACAGACTATTATCATAGTCACATTTAACATAGTAGCCACAACTGAATGCAATGTGTCGCTGATATTTAATCATGTTAATATTAACGTTATCAAGAATCGGTTCTAATAATGATTCGAAATCAGCGTATATCACAAATGGTGTTTTTTGTTTGTAAATAAAATTCTTAAACTTTATAAAATTTTCCTTCGGAATTGTAATTTTACATTCATTATTTTTTTCACATAATTCTATATGTAAATTCAAACGTTCTTCACTTGAAAAATAATTTAAACATCTATCGCAGAAAAATTTTTTATTTTTTTTTCTATTGAGTTGATTACTTAATAATCGTGATAAGTTTTTTATCCAACAATAATGATATTTGATATCGATATGCTGGGTATCGTTAGGATCAGGCGCATCATAATCATTTAACTTGGGAAAATATTGATTTTGAATTAATAATAAATTTATATGTTTTTCCAATTTATTTTTAGTTAAACGTATTGGAACTACTATATACTTATTGTTGATTAACTCCAATCCATATACATTTATGGATAAATTATTATTCTTTTCAAAAACATGTATTTTATTTAATTTCATTGGAATCTCCACATTATCTAAATTCAACACATTGTCATAATAAGGATACGATGTAACTCGATTAGAATTTTTTTCTGATGGATACAGAGCACTTACAATGCTCCAATAAAAACAGGCCAAGTCAAAATTAAAAATATTTACACAACTTTGTTTATTAGCAATTTGTTTTGGTAATTTAATAAACGATGAACTATCGCCGCCGCAACCGTTTCCTACTGCAAACTTATTAATATTAACTTCAAGCGATATCACGGATTTTAATGCCCAATTTGACGAACGTTCCTGAAATTCCGATAGTTTAAATAAAATATAGTTGATTATATGATTAGTAAACCATTCAAATAATATTGTTGAAGAATCAATCGGAGCATATTTACTGTGAAAATATTTAAAATCTACTATGTCATTATCATCTACTAATTTTCTAATAAACTGTCCACAAAAAATAGTGTTTACTTTTATTAATGACATTTTTGATAAAACTTTTTCTACTTTTTCGCAAAAAATTTTAAAAGCATCCATTAAAAATGGTAGAACATCTTTATGTCTTAAATTTATAATAATCCCAGTAATAACGTTATTTTTGAAAATTGAAATTAAATCATTCCATTCTACTGAAGTCGTCGGTATATTATGTAATTTATTATATATAACTTTTAAATGACTAATTTTTGTTTGCCACGATCGAACTTGACCTGATAATAAATTAACATTCTTAAGTTTATCACAGCATAAATCAATCGCAATTTTTACATGTTTTAACCATGCTTCACAGTCTATATGAGGAAATTTTTCATAAAATTTTAAAATAAGTTTATCAATATCCTTTATTAATTGGTCGGACATTTTTTTTTTAATTAAAACTTACTATTCACAAACTTAAAGAGTGCTTTAGGGTTTCCCTTTTCAGCGTTCTTCTCATCGACGACGCTGACGTCGTCACCTTGATACACCACAGAATATTTTCCGTTTCCCAATTCATCAACGTGATTCTTCAAAATAGATAATGATCGACGTGGTAAGAATATAACTCGATTCTCCAGTTCAAGCAAAATCGTTTTACCATATTTTGAATTAACCAATTTAGCAATGTAGATTTTCTGAGGCTCATTAATTGGCAGGCTTTTCAATGCAACCACCGGTTTATTTTCACCTTCTAGGAGAGACGAATTTATTTCATTTAAATTCATTTTTTCTCTAAAATAATATGTACTTTTATTTTTATGCAAAAAATGAAAAATATTTACTTACATTTTTTAAACACTTTAACACAAAAGAAACTGATTTACTAGTAATATGCTGCTGCTGCTGCTGATTATGCTGCTTTCACAATGAAATTATTAATCAAACTGATTTATTAGCGACACGTGTGCTGTCTTTATAATAATAAAACCTAACCTTATATCCTAGATCTTAGCCTTAACCTTTATTTTAAGGCTGCAATTTATACTCTACTGATGTTGCTCTAACTATAGTTTGATAACGTTTTTGCATCATTCAAGGTTATAATTTGTACTCCACTGACGACGTTACTCTAACTATAGTTCGATAACGTTTTAGTACATACACTTCCTAATCGGAAATTTTTTCGTGTTGAGAGCAAAGACTTGACTGAATTTTTTTTTAGATTATAATAAAACTCTGATTTATATGTTTTTAATTTGAATTCTAATACTAATTAGTATAATCTATTGCATATGATATCACCTCATATGGTTTTCCGTTTTGCATAATCATTCTTACCGCCCTCGCTCCCGTCGTCGTCGTCTTCATTTAAGAATAATTTAGTTCATTTTACGATCAGTTTGCTTTCGACAGGCATGAGTGATAATAAAATTAAAATATTAAGTGATATATCAATAGTACCGATCAAAAAAAAAAAAAAAAAAAATGTCTAATCCAGCTATGTCGTTGGAGTCGATAGTTGCTGCTGCCACTAGTGCCTCCTCTGATGTCACCACCGCCGCCGCCGCCGCCGATGACGCCGCCTCCAACACTATCATTGAATCAGTAAGTTTTTGTTTTTGTTTTTTTTTTTTTCACTTACTAAATTATTATTGTATAGGAATTTATGGATTTGACGTTCGATGCTGACGATCCCTTCATCAAAAACATATTTTCGGATGTGTTTTTGAAGGAAGAGGAGAACCCTCCGACGCTGTCGATGGCTACACCGCCTCCGCCGCCGCCGCCGACGATAGCATCTTTAAAGAAGAAACGAAAACTAACGGAGGAGACGACGCGGAAATTATTAGACAGAGTTACTGAAAGATACAACTTTTTTTTAGTGTCGAAACCTAGAATATTAAAATTATTAGAAGATAAAAAAAAAATTAAAAATGATATGTGTGAATTACGCAAAAAAATAAATCAATACGCAGTTAGATTAGATCAAATTGATAGTGAAATTTTTGCAATATCAGATTCGGAATTTTTAAAATAATTTTTTGCTGCATAATTCACACATATCATTTTTAATTTATTTTTTATCAGATATTTTAATATAATAAATTACTTAGATCAAAATCATTGCGCAATTTCGGATTCAAAATTTTAAAATCATTTTGTAACTCTTGTTGTTCGCTATAGAGTCCCATCTCTAACATTAAATATGAACGGGTCTCGTTTGACTCGATGACTACGACTACGACTACGGCGACGGCGTTGAGATAGGTTATTAAACCCATTGTTGTTGTTGTTGGCAAATCTATTATCACGCCTCGCTTAAAATCTCAGCGGTTGAAGGCGATAGCGATTTTAAAAATATATATATTATTAAAACTATGTTTTTTTATTTAAACTTACTATTCCCCTAATATTAGATAATAGTCTAATCACCCCCACACACACACAACTTATAAAAGGTGATGTATATGTCTTTAATAAATCAGTTGAAAGTAGAGAATGTCATTAGTAGTTGAGTACAGAACTAAGCTAAAAAAATATTGTGAAAAAATTTCTCGACTAAACAAAGATATTGTGTTTTACGAAGAAAACAGGCAAGTTTTAAAAGATTTATCAAATTTGTGTTTAAATGATGGTCCTATTAAACGCAAATTATGTGATATTAACAGCGATATTCAACGGTTTGTTGTATACAAACATACCTAATGGAGTGTCTAATATAGCGGTATGTTTTAATGAAAACCAAAAAGAATGTAACCGCTCTGAATGGCAAATGATGGGTAGAACCTATTTAAATGATGGAAAGTTACAAGTTTTTTACGTAAGATTGCCCTCAACACCATCTGAATTATATTACAAGTTGAAATTATTATTTCCGAATAGAAGTGAAGGTGATCAAGAAAAATGGTATAAAATTGGTGAAACTATCACCAATTGTACTTATCCTCTAGGAATAGGGACTGGAATTGGAGGATTAGTAGGAGGAGGAGGAGGCGAAGTCACACTAGGAGGAGTCGATCAACGACAATTTTCAATAACATGTGCTACATTTGGTTTAATGTTATTTATAGCGTTAAAAATGATTGTTAAATATTTAAGGAAAATATTAAATAAATAATATATATGAGATATGTTTTATTTAGTGTTTTTTTAATATTTAAGGGAAAATAAAAAACATAAAAACAGTTTTATACACATTTATTTATAAAACATTTTATACATGTTTATGGAAAAAAATTTAATTAGGTAAAATAGTATTAGTAAACCAAGAAAGTAAATGATCCACGTTTCTTTGCGCACACATAAATTTTCCTCTTGAATGATGATGGCAACACTGCTGTGGAATTGTCTGTCGAAAATTTTCCGTATCCCATCTAGTTTTATCATACTTGACTACATCATGGATGATAGGAAATATTTGCAGTTCCTCACACTTACTTTGTAAAAATGAAAGTTTTTGTTCACCTCTAACGTAAATTATGTCTGCCGAATGAAGTAGGTAATTTTTTAAAATGTCATTAATTTCGCTATATTCAATATAACCGGAGTTAAATCGAATTCCGTGCAGATTTTGCTCTAAATAATTCACTGTCTTTTTATCACTAACACTAAGATTTTTAAATGGTGTTGGCGATTTAAATAGAAAATTTAATCGCTGTTGTCCAATATGAATGGAGAGCTCTTTTGGATGAAACACTTTTTCAATAATAAAACCTTGAATATCTACTAGTGCCACTCGCATGATGATTGCAAATCAACTAATTTTAATCATATTAGGGGAGGCTTTTTTATATCTTCTGTGAATCGTGTGTGTGACCTATGATACACCTTGATATTATCGAAGTATGTGAAACCAAGGTCGCAATAGAAACCTTGATGTTACCGGAGAGAGAGAGAGAGAGAGAGAGAGAGAGAGAGAGAGAGATCTGGAGTCAACACCTATTATTACGAGAGGCTTTTTATTATATCTTTTTTGGCATTTGGCGTGATGGCTGGCAATTCATTAAGCTCCCATTTTCGGAAGGGTATTAAAATAGGCCGGTCCGATTGAATTGCCTTCAACAGTTTTTCATTTACTTCATAATTGGGGTAGATATGTTTAACTCTTACTTCAATGCTTTCAATATTTATTTTAACTGTAGTTACCGATCCGCCATTTTCCTTAATAGTTATACAATCGTTATCGTTTCGAGCACGAACAAAGCGAAAAGTTTGTCTACCACACGTAATCCTAGGATAATCATTGAAAACGTTGAAAATATGCTTTAGCGGTAATAATAGACTGAAAGATTTACTATTCGTGAGAATTGGTGATGAGGGATAATTCCAACCGGCAATAGACATGTGACGCGAGTCGTCCTGTGAATAGCAGGTATAAGCGCGAACGGTACTAACAATACCAGGATCTCGTACCGTCTCGATCTCTTTGCCACTTTCGCTGTTTGTACAGGAATCGAATAGAAATGCTCCGAAATTTTGAGTTAATGAAACATCACCCGTTCCGGTAACTATTAATTTTCCCTTAATATCCAATAGCGAATCGTACATAGCAAAGAACGAATCCACTTGGTTGATAACAATTTCCACAATGTCATTGCAGTTAAACGATTTCATATATGGAGCATAGTATTTGTATTCACATTTTCGAATTGATTCATCTATTACGGGTGACCCGTATAGATTAAACATCGGTAATTTCTCAGCTGATTCAGCTACTTTTCTTTTCTTGTAAACTATTGATGACGATGACATGGTGGTGGTGGTGGTGGGGGTGGCACGTTGTCAACAAAGAATCTTCTTATACTAATAATTAATTGTGTTTTCACCGCTTATAACCATTTAGGTTGAGGTCTAAGTTCCAATACTAGTGTACTTGTTTCACCACGGAAATTTACTGGTTCACCGTTTTGATCGACTGCCAGTACGGTAATATTAAGAATTTCGCGTTGAGGAATGACTGGTAAATACAAGAGATTTGAAGGCGTTTCGTCAATTATATATCCAGGATCTGATTTAACGGAGAATTCGTAGATTGTATGAGCAGGTGTGTTTCCGTCAAACGCCCCCGTCGTAATGTTAGAATCAAAACGTACGGTTGAGACTTTTATAATGTTGACGGGTAAATCTGACGAATGTATCTGAGCCGGAACGAGATTTTTTTCGGAAAATCCCAACGTACGTCCAATATTGTTAGGTTCCTTAAACTATATGGTATAGAATTTGCTGAAAATTTCACATTTAAGCGTATTGTTATTAGGCTTCAATGAAAAATCTCGATCTGGATCAACGGAATTCTCCAAACCCATTCGATGCCGAATAAATCTCTCAATATCTGAAATTTCATAACTACCTGCTGGAAAGGCAATTTCGTTTAATTTGTTGTGTGCATCATAGTAGTAAAATTTTTGACCCTCTTCAATGTTCGGTATGGAATTATATGAATGAAACGATCTCAACGCTAGCTCATATTCTTTTTCAGGATTCAAAACGATGGGTGTTTGAGGTTTAAATGTAAAAATATGATTGGTGCTATTGACTCGCAACAACTGAGACATAACGAAGACTAACGAATTTTTAATAAATACAATAACTTAAATATATTCTTTATTTAAACTCTTTAAAACAATATATACATTTTGATTGCATTTGTGTACCACATACATCAGACCATACATGTCGACTGGAATTCGTTTGACATGGTAAAAACCGTTTTAACTCCATTCTGTACTCAACGGGAAGGCTATACCAGACTGTCTGTAAATCACTCACGTTCAATAAAATCATTTGAATTGCATCCTCGAGGTAACGACGATGACTACGACAATTCATCACGTAAAAATTTCAAGCACAAATGTCCACAATTTATTTGATTATAAGTTTGATATTGTTCGTTGTTATAGTAAATTTTGACGGGACGATTACGACTACTTAAATAACGAACAAGTTCTATAGGCGGCTTCAAATTACCAAATGAATCAAAATATTCAACTTTGTCGTTCTTTTTTCTATATGCGATCCAGTGTGTTCCGGGATTTTTCCAACTATCCAAATTTACGATACCACATTCACGTTGGGCGCGTACTCTCCCAGGTAGAGTATCACGCATGAAAACACCTCGAAAATGAGGTATTTTATAAAGTTTAGCATATTTCAGTAATTCTTTATCGTATAATGCTCTATTAGGTAGCCTTAATGATGATGACGTCGACGTTTTTTTTGAGGTTTTTTTTTTTTTATTTTCAAGATACAGACCGAAACCTCCTTTGCTATTCTTTCGTAAATACAATCCATGACCGATAGCTACCATCGCTTTATTGTGACGTGTCTCTTCTTCCAGCTTCTTTTTCTTATTTTGAGCGTTTACGACGGAAGAAGCTATACTGGCTGCGCCTCCACTTAACGCCCCAAGGGCACTAAGTCCGGCAAACAAGGGAATGAGAGGAAGAAATCCTCCAGATTTAGAGTCAAATGGAATAATTCTAGGTATTCTAATGTTATTTTTACCTCCGGCACGTTTAACTGCCACTTTGGCTGCTTTTAAAGCCAACGATACGGCCTTCTTTAATATCTTGGCAGGTTTCATGGATTTTCCAATTTTTTTTACAACGTGAGTGTTAAAGGAACAACCCATACCAAGTTTACGTTTGGTTTTCATTACTCCGGTTACAAGTAGAGCGTTACCACGTTCACCAAGACTAGCGTCCTTTGATTTAACGCGCCGCCACGCTTCTTCTTCTAATATTTTATCGGCTTTATGACGTTCGTTCAATGAATCGTTCTGCGAATAGGCGATGTCGTGTTGTTTGCACGCGGCGTCTAGCGGATTAATACCCGGATCACCACGTGCCAATCGTTTTTGTAGTTTTGTTCCTGGACCGCAGAATTGGTACCACCCACTTAAATGGATTTCGAAGGGTAATTTATTAATCAATGTATTTAACACACCCTCTCCTTCGTGCACAAACATTGAAACTAATAAATGAGCGTAACAGCTTCGATATTTATAAGACGATGAAGGTGATTCAACAAGTGCAGTCGTTACCGATCGAAAATTTAGACGATTTTCAAGACAAAAAGTTAAATGGTATTAGTAAACATGGTCCGTTGTTGCCCGACTCGTTTCGCGCCATAATCTGCGGCCCGAGTGGCTGTGGAAAGACAAATGTAATGTTAGCCCTGTTGTTTAATCCCAATGGTGCTAAATTTGAAAATGTTTACGTATACTCAAAATCTTTATACCAACCAAAGTATCAGTTATTACAAACAGTAATGACTCAAGCAAAGGGTATAGGTTATTTTCCGTTTAAAGACAACGATGAAGTCATCAGTCCCACTAAAGCCAAAAAAAACTCCATTTTTATTTTCGATGATGTAGCATGTGATAAACAACAAAAAATTCGCGAATATTATTCCATGTGTAGACATAAAGATATTGATGCTGCCTACTTATGTCAAACATATTCAAAAATCCCGAAACAATTGATAAGAGATAATTGTAATCTGATTGTGTTATTTAAACAAGATGAAATTAATCTAAAGCATATATTTGAGGAGCACGTATCCCCAGACATAACCTTCAATGAATTTAAAACCTTATGTTCAAAGTGTTGGATTAATAGGTACGGAACGGTAGTTATCGTAAAAGATTTTCCCATTAACAATGGTCGCTATCGAATGGGTTTCGATAAGTATATAAAAATTTGTTAATTTGTGTTAAACGTCACTGTATGGAATGATGTCAGACGATCGAGTTGCTGTGGCTACACATAAACGAAAAGTTGCTGAACTAACGCGTGCTATACGAAAAAAATATTTAGCATTGAAATTAAATCGAACGAATGTGGACGATTCAATCAATAAACTTTTTAAACCAATAACCGATCCGTTAAAAGAAATTGCTTTAAAAAAAACTACTAGTGCTGCTGCTGCTGCCGCCCCCATACAAGTAAAGAATGAATCATTTATTAAAAAAGAATATAAGACGCATCCTACTAGTACTAAATTTCTCGATTTAGAAGATGTTGCCGAGTTTAATGAGCCCAGTATAATAGAGGAACCTAATTTATCACCGAAACGTTCCACTGAACCGTCCATCGAATATTCACAGGATGTAATAGATGAATATCTGGATCAGTATCCATCAATAAGTCATACTTACGTTAAAGATTACTGGACAAATAGCGATAAAATTGATAGAAAATATGGTCCTACATATGATAGTGAACAAGATAATTGGACACTTGGTAATAGAAGAATTTCCTTTGATGTTAAAACCGGTGCTATCATGTTGTTATCGGAGAAAGACTTTTCGGGAGGATATGTGAAAGGAACGCCAGGACTTTATCAATTAATATTTTATTCTGATCCATCGTACGCTCCCGATGATCTCGTAAACTATAAAACCATATTAGAACATACGGGGGCGCACTTGAATAGTAGAGGACATTTAAAAGGAGATAACAGTATAAAATGGTATAACATTATAAAACCTTTGATTAAAACCGTAGAAAAAAGTAAAAAATCTAGTCTCTCAAGTTTAGTTCAACATTTCGCCTCTTCATCACCGAAAGAAGGTAAAGGAATGCATTTAGAATATAATAACGCACCTATAGAATATATTTATTGGGACGATCCCCGAGAGCTTATTACTAGATTGAGACTGCTTATCGCATCTAAAGAGGCAGGAAATACTTCGCATAACAATGAGATTGTTGCCATAATGAATGAATTGAGGGAGGCTAATATGATAAAATAAGTTTACACATCCACACGAATGTCATTTCAATGATGAGTGTTGATAAATTCGGACGTCATTCACGTTCGCGTGCATTTGCATTCAAACCATCTATTGTACGATTACCGCACACCTCTGATGGCAATTTAGATATTGAACATTTAAAGTTATGCAACGTTAAGCGGCCAACAATTGATGAAGATGCCGCAAACAAAAAGTATGTCGATTCTATGATAACAAACCTTTCAAAATCAATAGATCGAATAGTGGAGAACGTTAAAAATATGTCTGATGCTATGGTAGATATGCAAAATAATATTAATGAAAATATGCAGTTTATTTCGAAACAAGAACAACAAACTACAGATTGGGTGACAAAAAAGTATGTTGACGATTCTTTGCAAAAAAGTATTGAAAACGCAAATAATAAATTATCAATAGAGCTTAAGTTATTTTTTAGAAATAACCTTGTTGATAATTATTCAGAGATTAGAAAAAATATTAAAAACCTTGAACAAAATGTAAAGAAGAATCAAGAGCAAATTATCAAATTAATGGCATCAAGGACTACTTTTACGCCTACACCATAAATAGTAAAATTATAAATCAGTCTATTTATTATCATGCCAATCGCGTCGGTGGTTACGTCACCAGAAAAGATTCAACTTGTTAATGAACTTCATAAATATGCACGAAAAAATTATCCGAGACGACGTACCGTCATCAAAGGACTAGATGATTTATGGCAAATGGATTTAGCTGAAATGAGTCGCTATGCACCGCAAAACAAAGGTTTTAAAATGATTATGGTTGTCATTGACTGTTTTTCAAAATTTCTATGGACTAGACCGCTAAAAACGAAAACCGGTGAAGAAATTACCAAAGCATTCGAAGACATTTTATCGCATACGAAACATCGCCAGCGTCGTCCGAAAAATTTACAAACCGATCAAGGTACGGAATTTTTTAACGCAAAATTTAAAAATTTAATAAAAAAGTATTCCATTAATCATTATAATACGTTTAGTGTTAAAAAGGCCTCTATAGCAGAACGGGTAATACGTACTTTAAAAGAAAAATTATACAAGTATTTCAGTAGTGTAGCAAAGTTCGTTCTGGAAAAGTTCCCGTTTCTGCCACCAGGGGCGTTTGTGGCGCTAGTGTCGCCCACGTGGTGCGCATGCGCGCGTCATCTGTCATCTGTCACCTGGAAAAGTTCCAGAAACTGCCGCTAGGTGGCGTTGGGGGTGCCAAAGTTGTCAAAACTACCGCTAGAGGGCGCTAGTGGCGCCAAAGTTCCAGAAACTACCATTAGAGGGCGTCAGTGGTGCCAAAGTTCCAGAAACTGTCACTAGATGGCGTTGGTGGCGTCAAAGTTCCACAAAGTGTTAGTAGATGGCGTTGGAGAGCGGCGGCCATGTTTAGTCCAATTATGTTAAAGTTCCACAAAGTGTTAGTAGATGGCGTTGGAGAGCGGCGGCGGCGGCGGCCATGTTTAGTCCAATTATGTTAAAGTTCCTCAAAGTGTTAGTAGATGGCGTTGGAGAGCGGCGGCGGCGGCGGCCATTTTTAGTCCAAGAATACTGGTCTTGAACGTGTTGGCAGTTCAGCCAAAAAAAGAAGAAGTCATCTGTCACCTGTCACTAGAAATACTGGTCTTGAACGTGTTGACAGTTCAGCCAAAAAAGAAGAAGTCACATGTCACCTGTCATCTGTCACCTCTCATCTGTGACCTGTCACTAGAAATACTGGTCTTGAACGTGTTGGCAGTTCAGCCAAAAAAGAAGAAGTCACCTGTCATCTGTCATCTGTCACATGTTGCCATAAGGACACAAAGCGCTTAACTTCGCTGTTATTGGTCCAATTGAATCACGGAAAAAACAGACATTATCTACCAGCGACGTAGATGTCAAATTTAAAGAAAAAACATGCGCAATGAACGTTGCTGAAAGGGCATTAGTGCTTAACTTCCTTGTTATTGGTCCAATTGAATCGCGGAAAAAACAGGTATTATCTATAAGTGACGTAGATGTCAAATTTAAAGAAAAACATGCGCAATGAACGTTGCCATAAGGGCACAAAGCGCTTAACTTCGCTGTTATTGGTCCAATTGAATCGCGGAAAAGACAGGCATTATCTATGAGTGGCGTAGATGTTAAATTTAAAGAAAAAACATGCGCAATGAGCGTGGTCATAAGGGCACAAAGCGCTTAACTTCGTTGTTATTGGTCCAATTGAATTGAGGAAAAAACAGGCATTATCTATGAGTGACGTAGATGTCAAATTTAAAGAAAAAACATGCGCAGTGAACGTTGCCATAAAGGCATTAGCGCTTAACTTCGTAATTATTGGACCAATTGAATCGAGGAAAAAACAGGCATTATCTACAAGCGACGTAGCTGTTAAATTTAAAGAAAAAACATTCGCAGTGAACGTTGCCATAAGGGCACAAAGCGCTTAACTTCACTGTTATTGGTCCAATTGAATCGCGGAAAAAACAGGTATTATCTATAAGTGGCGTAGATGCCAAATTTAAAGAAAAAACATGCGCAATGAGCGTGGCCATAAGGGCACAAAGCGCTTAACTTCGTTGTTATTGGTCCAATTGAATTGAGGAAAAAACAGACATTATCTATAAGTAACGTAGATGTCAAATTTAAAGAAAAACATGCGCAATGATGGTTGCCATAAGGGCACAAAGCGCTTAACTTCGTTGTTATTGGTCCAATTGAATGGTGAAAAATACAGGTATTATCTATATGTGACGTAGATGTCCAATGTAAAGAAAAGCATGCGCAATGATGGTTGCCATAAGGGCACAAAGCGCTTAACTTCGTTGTTATTGGTCCAATTGAATGGTGAAAAAGACAGGTATTATCTATAAGTGACGTAGATGTCCAATGTAAAGAAAAGCATGCGCAATGAACGTTGCCATAAGGGCACAAAGCGCTTAACTTTGTTGTTATTGGTCCAATTGAATCGCGGAAAAAACAGACATTATCTATAAGTAACGTAGATGTCAAATTCAACTTCATCTTCTGTACTTGAAAAATGTTGATCACGCAATTGATTTTTGATTTACGGAAATGTATAAAAGTCGTTTAGACTTAGATGTAAAGAAAAGCATGCGCAATGAACGTTGCCATAAAGGCACAAAGCGCTTAACTTTGTTGTTATTGGTCCAATTGAATTGAGGAAAAAAACAGACATTATCTATAAGTAACGTAGATGTCAAATTTAAAGAAAAACATGCGCAATGATGGTTGCCATAAGGGCACAAAGCGCTTAACTTCGTTGTTATTGGTCCAATTGAATCGCGGAAAAAACAAACATTATCTATAAGTAACGTAGATGTCAAATTTAAAGAAAAAACATGAGTAGTGTAGCAAAGTCGGTTCTACCCCAAAGTTCCAAAAACTGCCACTAGATGGCGTTGGTGGCGCTGCTGTAGCGCTCACGGACCCGCCGTTATTTTTGGTCCAATCGAATTGCGGAAAAGACAGGTATGATCTTTAAGTGACGTAGATGTCAAATTTAAAGAAAAGCATGCGCAATGAACGGTGCCGTAAGGGCATTAGCGTTCAACTTCGTTATTATTGGTCCAATTTAATTGCGAAAAAGACAGGTATCATCTATAAGTGACGTAGATGTCAAATTTAAAGAAAAGCATGCGCAAAGAACGTTGCCGTAAGAGCATTAGCGCTTAACTTCGTTATTATTGATTCAATCGAATTGCGAAAAAGACAGGTATGATCTAGAAGTGACGTAGATGTCAAATTTAAAGAAAAGCATGCGCAAAGAACGTTGCCGTAAGGGCATTAGCGCTTAACTTCGTTATTATTGATTCAATCGAATTGCGAAAAAGACAGGTATGATCTAGAAGTGACGTAGATGTCAAATTTAAACAAAAACATGCGCAAAGAACGTTGCCGTAAGGGCATTAGCGCTTAACTTCGTTATTATTGGTCCAATCGAATTGTGGAAAAGACAGGTATGATCTAGATGTGGCGTAGATGAAAAAGACATATTTTTTTATGTGTCGCAGCGCTCGCGGACCCGCCGAATTTGAAAAAATTATAGATAATATTCATATGCAACATTGTAACTTAGTTTTATGAAGAATGCAAGTTTGTTATTTTGCGTTTCATTTAAACGACTAATTAAAATTCAATATATGTAATTTGCAAGTTAATTATTATAAAAAATGCAAGCAAGTAATTTTATGCTTCATTTAAACAACTAATTAAAATTCAATATATGCAATTATTGCATTCCACGTAAACAAATTAAATATATACAATTTGTAAGTTAATTATAATAAAAAATGCATATCCTTGATAAAACCACATTTGCATGAAACGAATTTAGCTATAAAAGTCGAAGCACATCAACCAACAATCCAGTCGTGAAAGTCGCTTCACCAGTGCCAGTTAGTATTCAGCGAGCAGTTTCCAGTTGTTTTTATTGTAAGTACCTTTAATAATTTTTTTTTCAAAATTTTTTTCCAAAATTTTTTTTTTCATACATTTTTTTTTTCAAAATTTTTTTTTTCAAATTTTTTTCAAAATTTTATTATTATTTTAGATGAGTTTTCTGGAAAAATTAAACGAATTTACCTCATCTACAGATACTGAAATCAAACCAGTAATTAAGCTAAAGGACCTGCAACCCAACGTTCCAAATAAAATTCATCGTGTTCAGCTTGTCAAATCCAATTTTGGAGGGGAATCCATTCTAGTGGAATTGGAGGAGAACGTTACCTTTCTACCCAAAAGGTCTACCGAAATTTACAAGAATCACATTACAGATCTAAACAAAGGGGACTTCAGTTTAATTTTTATTGGCCTGCACGAGATTTCCAAGAGTTGCACTCCAAGGACCCTTTTTAAAATAGAGAAAAATTGAAGTAATTCTTAAAACTCGGCACAATATTTTCAACATATTCAGATATAACACTTGAGGTTAGTGCTTTAAGATATGCGTCAAGACAAACTAATTTGGGAAAAAGTTATTAAATTTGAAGAAAGACTTAAGCAACTTCGTAAAGATATTAAACTGTACGAAGACAACGAAAACGTTATAAAACAGTTGGGAAATTTAAATTTGGACAATATAAGAATACCGAAAAAAACATGTTACCCCTTAAGACGAATACAACCAACATCAGTTCCGACGACAAGGATGGACAATTAAATGGTCAAATTAACAAGACATTTACAATATCGTGCATCTCATTATCTGCTATATGTATTTTATTACTAAAATTTCTTTATAAATGTATTCAAAGAAGATTTCGATCCTCGTGTCATGTTGCAATAAACAACTAAAAATATACAAAAGGTGTTTTATTAAAACTCAAAAATTTTTCATTTCATTTCATTTATTAACAAAAAAAAAAATAAACAAATTATATTTTTTAATTTAAACTTTTAACCACTTCACTTAGTGGACGGTGCTCCATTAGACAGTCGTGAATTATGATGCAGTAGGCTTTGCTGTCTGCTGGAAATCCAATATCCGTTTCGAGCTCGAGTCTCACGTCCACAGTGGAGGACTTCATGGTTTCTTCCTGTTTTGAGCAATCTATGATAAATAGGGCTCTGTTTTTGAACTCCTTGTAGGTCAGTATAGGATTTTTTTCGGCTGAGCCATGCATATAGCTGGGGTAAAATTCAGCATAGTTATGGTAAGCCATGGCGTAGTCGTTTTTGACAAAGTCCAACATGTTTCTTTCATTAGGCCAATACTCTCCGTTCAGTGACAGTCTAATGTTGGTTACATTGACATTGTCGAAAGCCATTGGATCTTGTGCAGTATTGTTTCGTTTATTGGTTTGGAAGCATACAATAACAAATCTCGGGCGTTCAACGGCCATAGTAGTTTTAACAGCCCAAATTTCTCTTCGCGTACCGCTCGTAACTGCAGGCAACTCATTAAGTTCCCATTTTCGGAACGGTATCAGTATAGGTGTATCGCTTCTAATGGCCTCCATCAATTTTATTTTAATTTCATCATTGGGATATATATGTTTGATTTTCAAATCAATGGTTTCGATCTTAATTGTTGCAGAAGTGTTTGTTGTACCAGTAGAAGTAGTTTTTTCTTTAATCATAAGACAATCACTATCATCGCGAGCGCGAACCAATCGAATTGTTTGCCTTCCACAAGTGATCATTGGGTAATCGTTGAATATGTTGAAAATATGCTTGAGCGGCATTAAAAAACTAAACGATTTTGTGGAAGCGTCCATAGGAGGGTTGGAAGTACCATTCCAACCAGCGATAGCCATGTGATTTGTATCTAATGCGCTGTAGTTGAGAAGAGCTCGTACAGCGCTCACTACTCCAGGATCACGAACCGTTTCAATCTCTCTTGCACTCTCGCTGTACGTGCATGAGTCAAAGAGAAAGGCACAAAAGTTGGGTACCAGAGAAACGTCTCCTCCTCCTGTTACCTCCAATTTTCCCTTGATTTCGAGCAATGACTCGTTCATGGCAAAAAATGAATCCACTTGATTGACAACAAATTCCACCACATCATTGTTGTTGAAGGATTTGATGAACGGTGAGCACGTTCGATATTCCATCCTTCTAATAGACTCATCATAACGGGGTTGTTGGTAGAGGTTAAAACTAGGATCAATGCTTTCAGTACGTGAACGTTTACCGTAGTCCCCCATTTGTACGTTTTGACGATTTACCATGGTTTTTATTTTTTATGGTTAATCCAAGCGATTGAAGAAACAATTTATTTGCAGGCGTTAGCTCTCGTTGACTCGGAGGAGGTCTAGCAGCGAATGGTGTTATTGAACTGACCGCGTTGTTCTTATAATCTATCACCAAACCCATTTATTATCGTCTTACTAACTCTAGATGAAGGACACTTTGTTCTCCTCGAAAATTTATAGGCTTAAAGTTTTGGTCTACAGCCAGCACTGTGATGTTGCTAATTTCTCCGGTATTCGTAACAGGTAGATATATTGGGTTATTAGGTCTTTCCACAATTGCGTAGCCGGCGTCAACTGTAATCGGAAATTCAAAGATGGTGTGGACAGGCCTGTTTCCGTAGAAGGCACCTTCGGTAATGTTGGACTCAAAGCGAATGTTTGATACTTTTATAATGTTGACGGGGAGATCTGAAGAGTGTACAACACCGGGGGCCAGTACCTTGTTGGAAAATCCCAAAATCTGCCCAAGACTATTGGGGTGATTCTCAAAAGTAATTGCGTGACGTTTGCTGTATATTTCACACTTGAGGGTGTTGTTGTTTGGCTTCAACGAAAATAGTGTATCACCCGTATTTGGAGCAATAGAATTTTGAATTAGCTTCTCAATGTCAGTTATTTCGTAGCAACCGGTAGGAATCGCGACTTCTCTCAACTTTCCTCTATCGTTGCTTTCGTAGTAGAAAAATTTCTCACCGTCAATATTGGGTATAGAGTTGTATGAGTGGAAGCCAAGTACTGCTAGGAAATATCTTTTTTCAGAATCGAGCACAATTGGGGTCGGAGGCGTGAACGAAAACACGTGAGTGTGACTCGTTAGCGTCAAAAGCAAAGACATGACTAATGCATATCAATGGGAGGTAGTACTTAAATAAAAAAATGCTTCAAAAAAAAAATAAATTTATTTATAAGTAATTCCACAAAATAAACATGTTGGTATCTCATTACCGCAAACATCACTCCATCGATGAAAATCATAATTTTGACATGGTAAAAATTGTGTTAGTTCTTGTTGGTATTTCTGGGGAATTTCTCGCCAAACCTCGTAGGTAATGTTCTTCATCAAGAGTTTAATGATGTCTCTCATTTCATTAAACTCCCGATGTTGCTCCATCATATAGGAATTGTAGACAGAGGTGTCCGCAGTTGATTTGTTGATAGTTTTGATATTGGTCGTTGTTGTAATAGATCCGAACATTCTTCCCCACATAGTTCACGAGTTCTTTCGGTGGCTTCAAGTCACCAAATGAATCAAAATATTCAACAACATTGTTTATCTTTCTATATGCTACCCAATGAGTCCCCGGATTATTAGAGTCATCCAAATTTATGATAGCGCATTCGCGTTGCCGGGGCTGCTGATGTGGTAGAGAGTCACGCATGAAAACCCCTCTAAAATGAGGAATTTTTAAACGTTTGACATATCGCAAAAGGTCCACATCATATAACGGTCTATTGGGTAGCTTTATTGGTAGTTTTTTTGTTTCTTCATGTACAATCCAAAGCCTCCGCGAGCGTTCTTTTTCATATACAGACCGGATCCTTTTGCCCCAATAACTTCCATAGCTTTATTGTGACGTTGATCTTCTTCCAATTTCTTTTGCGCATTCTTAGCATCGATTACGGTTTTAGCTATTCCTGCTGCCCCACCACTAAGGGCTCCAAGTGCCGAAAGGCCCGCAAACAGAGGAATCAATGGTAGAAATCCTCCAGATTTTCCTTCAAAAGGTATCGTCCTGGGTAGTCGAATTCGCTTTTTACCACCAGCTTTCCTTACGGCGATTTTCGCGGCTCTCAAAGCTTGCGAGGCGGCTTTCTGTAGAGTTGTAGAAGGACTATTTTTCATAGCCTTTTTAACCTTGCTGATTACATGATTTCTAAAGGAACTCTTCTTCTGCTGCCCCACCCCCATTCCAAGTTTACGTTTGATCTTCATGCCACCGGTCACCGCCAAAGCAGCTGCTCTTTCTCCCAACGTCGCGTCCTTTGATTTGACACGTGTCCAAGCTTTGTTTTCGAGTATTTGATCTGCCTTATGTCGATCGTTCAAGGACTTGTGTTGAGCGTATGCAATGTCGTGCTCCTTACAGGCAGCGTCTAAGGGATTAATGCCCGAATCACCGCGTGCTAAGCGTTTTTGTAGCTTTGTGCCCGGACCACAGTATTGGTAGGTCGGAATGTGGAGCTCAAAGGGCAGATTGTTTATGAGCGAATTTAAGACACCTTTACCTAAGTAAAGACTCATTTGAACTGATGACATATCATCACGTTATATATATTTATATACACAACAACTTGCTCCTCAAGCTTGTCACACACACACACACACACACGTAAACGTGACGTAAACGTTGAAAAACGTCTCGCACGTCACGTAAACGTCGCGTAAACGTCACGCACGTCGCGTAAACGTCACGCACGTCACGTAAAACGTCTCGCACGTCACACACGTCATGTTTTACGTCACACACGCAAACATGGTGGCGACGGTGATGGTGACATATCACCACGTTATATATTTATACACAACGACTTGACTAAAAATGTCATACAATGAAGGTCATTCAACAGAAACAAACGCTTCCGATTGAAAACTTGGACTTTACCTCCAAGCATGAGAAAAGTAAACATGGCCAGTTATTACCAAACTCGTTTCGTGCAATGATATGTGGACCGAGTGGGTGTGGTAAAACAAACGTAATGCTGTCATTACTGTTTCATCCGAATGGCGCGAAAACGTTTACGTTTACTCCAAATCTTTGTATCAACCGAAATACGAGTTGCTTCAAGAGGTGCTAAGTAAGACGAAAGGAGTAGGTTATTTCCCGTTCAAAGATAATGAGGAAATAATAAGTCCCGCTGAAGCTAAATCAAATTCCATATTCATATTTGACGATGTAGCTTGCGATGGGCAACAGAAAATTCGGGAATATTACTCAATGGGCCGTCATAAGGATATTGATGCTGCTTATCTATGCCAAACGTACTCAAAAATACCTAAACAACTGATTCGAGACAATTGTAATTTAATTGTACTCTTCAAGCAGGATGAAATAAACCTGAGGCACGTATTCGATGAGCATGTGTCACCTGACATGAGTTTTGATCGCTTTAAAAAACTCTGTTCTGAATGTTGGAGCGATCAATATGGTTCTATTGTTGTTGTAAAAGATTTTGCTCTCAACAATGGAAGGTATCGTAAAGGATTCGACTTGTATATAAAAATGTAATTCCATGTGGTGTATGATTAATATGCAGCAAGATGTTAAACCAGCAGGATGTTCGTAAACGTAAAGTTCTACAACTCTCACGTGATATACGTCGAAAATATCTGGCTCTCAAGATGGGTAGATCTGAGCAGGATCGGACATTAAATACATTATTTAAACCTCTAATAAAACCTCTAAAAGAAATTGTTACAACGTCTCATGAATCTGCGCAAGTTTTAAAAAATATAAAGAAAGAAGAAGAATCCAAAGAGGAAGAACCCGAAGTAGAAGAACCATTAAAAACAGAATATACAAGCCATCCCACTAATTTTATTCCGATGGAAGATGTAGCTCAGACTGGGGGTGATGATGATGATGATGATGATGATGATGAGAGTGTATATTCCAACGCTTCAGAGCCGACCTCAGAACATATTTCGGATGAGGTCTTCAGAGAGTATCTGGAGCAATATCCCGAAATATCACATAAGTATATGCTTGATTACTGGAATAAGAGTCCAAATATAGACCTAGTTTACGGTCCAGTTTACGATTCGACTCACTCTAAATGGCTTCTCGGAGGGAAAAATATCGATTTTGATCGGAATACTGGAGCTATTATAACAGAGGGGGGGTATGTTAAAGGGACACCTGGTCTCTACCAACTGATATTTTATGATGAGCCTGAAGATTATACCGATGATGATAAATTGACATACAAGACGATTTTAAATTTAACTAACGCTCACAGAAACACAGCTGGACGTCTAAAAGGTACATCGAGATCAAAATATCTAGATATTATTAAACCTATGTTTCCTCCTCCACCGAGAAAGCCATCGAAATCGACTAGCAGTATATCGAGATCTGGAGTTGGACTTGCAATGGTCTACAATGAGAACCCTATTGATTACGTGTACTGGGACGATGTCAATGAACTTGTGGAACGGCTTAAACTGTTAGTAGCTTCCAAACACGCTGGAAATACGTCACACAACAACGAAATAGTTGCAATCATCAATGAGCTAAGAGAAGCCAACGTTATATACTAATGTAACACATCGTTTTAATGTTATTTGCAAGATGAGTCTCGACAAATTCGGACGTCGGTCGACGACGATGTCAAATAGACCTCCTCAATCTCTGCTCCGTAATACGTTATTAAAGTTTCCACAAACGGCTGAAGGGAACGTCGATATTGGCAATGTGAGGATAAGCAATGTGTTACCACCTTCAGCTAGTTCTGATGCTGCCAGTAAAGAATACGTTGACTCTCAGTTAAATATAAGAGTTGATAATTTGTTTAACCAATATAAAAACGCACTTGTAGCTTTACAAACTAAAACTAGGGAAATTGATGCGTTCGTAACTAAGGATCCTCCTGTATATGCTGGGGATATTGCAACAAAAAAATATGTAGATACCAGCATTGTAACTGCTAAACAGCATCTACGGGGTGATATAAAAAACGCTCAAACTAGCGTTGAAAATCAATTGGCGAATACTGTGAAAGTTTTAGATAAAAAACTAATGGGAACTAATTTAAAAATAGATATACCTAAAGAAATTGCTAGTGTGATAGGCACCCAGTTTGCTGAAATCGAGCGAAAAATAACTGTTGATGAAGGTATTGTGAAAGATTTGGTTAAAGCTCACCAAGAAACGGCCGAGTTAACAAATAATTTGAAAAAAGAAATGACTGCTAATGATTTTATTTTGAGAGATTTAATTAAAGCTAACCATGAAACCGCCGAGTTAACAAAGAATTTGGAAAGAGAACTAAACCAATTTCGTAATACTGCTACAGTATCATCATATATTTGAACTGAGGCTGGATATAAAAAAAATCTGGAAGATGATGGAAAAAAGAATTGAAGCGAAATACTCCTTAAATACTTCAACACAGTTGCACTTGCTTTAGAGCTCTTCAAGATGTCTAAAGAAAAAATTCAAGTTGTTAATGAACTCCATGCTCCAGCACGTAGGAATTATCCGCGACGTAGAACAATCATTAAAGGTCTCGATAATTTATGGCAAATGGACTTGGCTGAAATGCGACCATATGCACACCAAAATAAAGGTTACAAAATGATTATGGTTGTTATTGATTGTTTCTCAAAGTACGTGTGGACGATGCCTCTAAAGACAAAGACTGGAGTTGAAATTACCAAAGCTTTCTCCAACATATTAAAACACAGCCGACGACATCCTAAAAATCTTCAAACCGATCAAGGCACAGAGTTTTTCAATACAAATTTCCAAAAATTAATGACGCAATGCAACATTAATCATTACAATACGTTTAGCGTTAAAAAGGCTGCGATAGCTGAGAGATGTATTAGAACTTTAAAGACAAAACTATACAAGTACTTTAGTTTGTAAGGCACCTACCGATGGATCGACATTTTACCGAAAATTGTGGAAGAGTACAATAACACGAAACATTCGAAAATACGATGTAAGCCTTCGGAGGTCAACAAGTCAAACGAGAAGGAAATTTCTCGAAAATTTTACTCACATTTGAAGATTGCTGGACCACGTAAACTTAACGTTGGCGACATTGTGCGCTTAAGCAAAGCCAAGCATATTTTTCAAAAGGGATACACTCCTAATTGGAGTACCGAGCTCTTTAAAATTACTAAAGTCAAAATAACCAATCCCGTAACTTATCTGCTTGAAGACATGTTGGGTACACCAATCAATGGGGCTTTCTACGAGGAGGAATTGCAAAAGACGAAAGCACCCGATGTCTACCTCGTAGAAAAGGTGCTTAGAAGAAAGGGGAAGAAGGTGTACGTGAAATGGTTGGGTCTTGATAACAAGCATAACAGTTGGATTGAAAACACTGATTTTGTATAGAATCTTATGGAAAATACGAACAAATTTAGCAATTCAAGGGGCCTTTTTTGAATAACCTTCAAATTTATCATTTCCCTCATAGTGGGGGTATATAAATACAAGTGTGTGAACCTACATTTTATTCAGTCGTGTGCACCTGTGTAATTTAAATCAACATGAGTAGTCAAGATAGTGGTTATAGTTCTTGTGAAATTGTTTTCGAAAGTGACTCAGCATCGTCGTCGTCGTCGTCACCGTCGCCGTCGCCAACACCTTCTTCACCTTGTGCAGTGTCGCTTAATGATTATGCTATCGACCAAGCTTTAATTTCATACGAGTATGCTGCTAAATTGGAGCGATACCATCTGCTGGAAACGAACTTTTCCCTGAGAAGTTATGCACTTTTGTGTGGAATAAGTCCAACGAGAACCTTTAATCCCGCAATAACGCTAACACCTTTACTTCGACCTGGAAGAATTTCGTTTGGTACATTTGAGTGGACTACTTTTATTGAATTGCTGCGTCAGAGATACGATGACTTTTTTCACGAGAATCTATCATCACCTCCTGACGAATACGATCCTGTAGTTTTCCCTTGTGGAGACTTTTGTAAAGTCACTCAATTAGTGTATGACGATACCAAGTTTCTACTTGTAAACAAACACGGAGTCGAGTTCTATCTGGACGAGAATGATGTTTCCGACATCCTTGAAGCAAATTACAATTTGGTGAAGAACTACATTTCGTTGCTGGAAGACTTGAACTTTAATACATTTTACTGTAATTTAATAGATTCTACACGAGCTTATTTTAGTGCTAATTTCAATAGTATTTGTGACGACATTAGTAGATTTAATACTTTAATTTTAATTTGTGCTGTTATGCCAAATTGTTTAGAAAAAAATGCTCTACAAGAGTACATGTATTACTATAAAGATGATGTTATTAATGATATATATAATCATTGTTCAAATTAAAAAAATGTATCAAGTTTATTTAAATAAAACACTTCTTTCTTATATTTTATTTTTTATTACCCAAGCAAACATAAAAAACTACAAGCCATACAATAACTAAACATACATAAAACAATACATAAAAATTATAAATAATTCATTAGGCACACATAGTTCAGTCTGAAAATCGCACTCTTATTTTCATGTAATTCATATCGAAACCAAGCACAATATTTCTGCATATTCAATAAATATTTCAAAATTATGGCAAGCTAATAATCAGTAATCACATCTAAAAAAAGGAAAAATTAACATTTATACCCCCACGGAAGGGTGTCATGCGATTGGGGAAGTAATTGACGTTTATCGTCATAGGGGCTAAGTCCAATTTTAGTCTGCCGGATGCTGTATACATCATGCAAATAAGATCGAATAGTGTGTTGAGTGATATATTTTTTGGTAATATTTTTCAAACAATTTAGATAGTCTTCAAATGTAATTTTATTTTTTACTACATTGGACTTAACCCCCTTTGATTTCTTTACAACTTTACCGTCTTGAACTTTATAACTATACATTTTAGAGCGCAAGCCTACAAAGTGTGTCATAATTTTGCCGTTACATTCATCCTTCATTAGACCGGGGATTTTTTTGTTGGCTAAAGGAATCTTATAGGTGTTATTGGCGGGGTAATCTGAAGTGTCAAATTTTTCTAAATGATCTCCAATAAGACTTTTGTAAACGTCATCGCAATTTAATTCGTAAATAAAACTATCGGTGTCCGTGTACATTAATTTTAAATTTTCCACCCCCATAGTTGGTAACATGAAATTATAGTGAAAATCATACATACAGGTTTTAGAAATGTCCAGGATAGCCATGCCGATATACAGGGGTTTGTTGAAGAGTAGTTCAGCCTTTTTTAATTCGATAGCCATCAGTTTGGCATCAAAAACTCTTCGACTATGAAATCGGGGGCTGGCTATCAAATTTTTTGCACCATAACGACCCTCGTAAGAAGTAAGTAATTTCACTACCCTATGAAGCCTAATGTTTTCCATAGTCTTACCGAAGACAGCATTATTGGCAAGTTTAAATTGATTTTTCTTAAAATTACTTGTGGCCACAGTCCTTAAACGAGTATTCAGCTCGATATAGGACTTTAGCCATGCCGATTGTTTAAATTTTAATACTTTATGAATTTTGGTTAATTTTAAGCCATGTTCGAGAGCTTGCTTCAAATTGCGATAATGCAGAGTATATTCTTTTTTTGGGTAAAGGGTGGTCATTAATTTGGACAATTTGGAACCTGGAGGTTTGCGGTGTTCTGGACAAAATGGGAAATCCTTGTGCTCGTCATGTAAACTTTCCGGATACTCCAAATCTACTTGTAAAATATATCCGACGGGTGAATCGTCGGGAATCTGAGTAATGTCGATGTTTGTATTGGGCTCCCATTCAAACCCCCCATAGGGGAGGAACTGCGACATAGCCCACCCATATAAATTGTTTACGTCAAAGTACATAAGGTACTTGGACGGTTTAGAAGAATCATATTCGGGCATGTATTTATTGTTAGCTTCAGAGTATCTGTTTGAACAAACAGATATTCCTCCACGTATTGATGACTCAACAAACAGCAACATGTCGACATCTTTTAAAATTTGTAATTTACATTTAGTGTACTTGAGCATACAGTCCCAAGTATATCCGGGCATAGTATAGTACCATGCCGGATCTAGCTGGTAAGTTTCCAGAGCAGTTGATCGAAAGTTTTCCATAACGTCACAAAGAAGGAGAATGTCCGTTCGCATATACAAATCTGCATATTCGCCTAAATTTTGAATTTGGAAAGCTTGTCAAACGTTTTGCGCATGAGTGTAATCATCCGCGGAAATATGACAATCATTTAATTTGTTGTAAAAACTCTCAATTGCTGGAAGACTAGTGGTATCATTTAGCTTATCAATACTATCAACGTAATCGTATGGAAAAACACCTTTCCTCGTCAGCAGTTTGAACGTTTCATTAGTCAAGTTACCAAATTCCCTTTTTAATGTAACCAACTCCTCTATTTTTAGTGTAGACACCAACTCATCGAGAGTGGTACCCAAAAATCTAAAGGAGTCTATATAGCGAAATTTAATTTTAGTTTCTGGCTCATACTGCGTAAAAGAAATGTATTTTTCCATGTTCACAGGTAGTACACTCAAAGGTCCGCGTTTAGCAAGATCTCTAATAATAAAATGGCTGTCGTATCCGCTAAGATTATGGAAAACTATGGGCACTACAAATAGTTTTTTGAAGTTCAGATTGCACGATTGATGTGCGAACCCTCTAAATAATCCCGTAAAATGATCATGGTCTTTAACGATAATGTCTTTTTCTTTAAACTTATTGTCGCAAATGTGACAGCAGACACCGTTTGCGACAGTAGGCATACAAATAGGAACAATATTTAATAATTTAGATTCAATAAATTTCGCGACATCTAACATTTGATTCGCAAACCAGTCCATGCAATCTTCCCCCCTATAACTATTGTAGTATGAAATCTGATTATCGTAGCTGCATTTTAAGTAGAAGCCTGCACTAAATGTTTTGTGATGCTGATACTTGGTCGTTGTATGAGATATCTTTTTATCACACTTTTCTAAAATTGACTCGAAATCGGCATACACAACAAAAGGACATTTCTGTTTGTATACATGATTTTTAAATTCAACGTTATCATATGATGGGAAAGAAATTTTACAATCATTGGCATTTATACACAAAATTTCGTGGTCCGTTAGTTTTTTTTCGCGTTCATTGCGCATGCTTTTCTTTAAATTTGACATCTACGTCACTTATAGATGATACCTGTCTTTTCCGCTATTCAATTGGACCTTTAATCACGAAGTTGAACGCTAATGCCCTTACGGCAACGTTCATTGCGCATGCTTTTCTTTAAATTTGACATCTACGTCACTTATAGATGATACCTGTCTTTTCCGCTATTCAATTGGATCAATAATAACGAAGTTGGACGCTAATGCCCTTACGGCAACGTTCTTTGCGCACGCTTTTCTTTAAATTTGACATCTACGTCACTTCTAGATAAATATTGAAAAAAATTTTAAGAAAAAAATTTTGGAAAAATAATTTTGGAAAAAAAAATATTGAAAAAAATTTTGGAAAAAATTTTGGAAAAAAAATTTTGGAAAAATAATTTTGGAAAAAAAAAATTTTAGAAAAAAATTTTGAAAAAAAATATTGAAAAAAATATAAAAAATTTGGAAAAAAAATTTTGGAAAAATAATTTTGGAAAAAAATTTTGGAAAAAAATTTTGGAAAAATAATTTTGGAAAAAAAATTTTGGAAAAATAATTTTGGAAAAATAATTTTGGAAATAACGAAGTTAAGCTCTAATGCCCTTACGGCAACGTTTATTGCGCATGTTTTTCTTTAAATTTGACATCTACGTCACTTATAGATAATGCCTATTTTTTCCGCAATTCAATTGGACCAATAACAACGAAGTTAAACGCTTTGTGCCCTTTCGGCAACGTTCATTGCGCATGCTTTTCTTTAAATTTGACATCTACGTCACTTATAGATCATACCTGTCTTTTCCGCAATTCGATTGGACCAATAATAACGAAGTTAAGCGCTAATGCCCTTACGGCAACGTTCTTTGCGCATGTTTTTGTTTAAATTTGACATCTACGTCACTTCTAGATCATACCTGTCTTTTTCGCAATTCGATTGAATCAATAATAATGAAGTTAAACGCTAATGCCCTTACGACAACGTTCACTGCGCATGCTATTCTTTAAATTTGACATCTACGTCACTTATAGATCATACCTGTCTTTTCCGCAATTCGATTGGACCAATAATAACGAAGTTGAACACTAATGCCCCTACGGCAACGTTCATTGCGCATGCTTTTCTTTAAATTTGAATTCTACGTCACTTATAGATAATACCTGACTTTTTCACAATTCGATTGGACCAATAATAATGAAGTTAAGCGCTAATGCCCTTACGGTAACGTTCATTGCGCATGCTTTTCTTTAAATTTGACATCTACGTCACTTATAGATCATACCTGTCTTTTCCGCAATTCGATTGGACCAAAAATAACGGCGGGTCCGTGAGCGCTACAGCAGCGCCACCAACGCCATCTAGTGGCAGTTTTTGGAACTTTGGGGTAGAACCGACTTTGCTACACTACTAACATGCGCAGTGAACGTTGCCATAAGGGCATTAGCGCTTAACTTCACTGTTATTGGTCCAATTGAATAGCGAAAAAGACAGGTATTATCTATAAGTAGCGTGGATGTCAAATTTAAAGAAAAAACATGCGCAATGAGCGTGGCCATAAGGGCACAAAGCGCTTAACTTCCTTGTTATTGGTCCAATTTAATTATGAAAAAGGTAGGTATTATCTATAAGTGCCGTAGATGTCAAATTTAAAGAAAAACATGCGCAATGAACGCGGCCATAAGGACACAAAGCGTTTATCTTCGTTGTTATTAATCCAATTGAATTGAGGAAAAAAACAGGCATTATCCACAAGCAACGTAGATGCTAATTTTACGAAAAAATTGCTTGATCATGATTGGATAATTATGTCACGTGATCTAGAGGGGGTTATTATATAATATTTATTAATAACGCTTGGAGGGATTATTGCTTTAAGACATGCGTCGTCAAGACAAACATATTTGGGAAAAAGTCCTTAAATTTGAAGAAAGACTCAAGCAACTTCGTAAAGATATTAAACTGTACGAAGACAAAGAAAACGTTATAAAGCAGTTGGGCGATTTAAATTTGGACAATACAAGAATACCGAAAAAAGCACTATGTTGCTGTTACCCCTTAAGACGAATTCAACCAACACCAACAGTTCTTCAGGTGCCGGTGACGCCATGGATGGACAATTAAATGGTGAAATTAACAAGACATTTACAATATCGTGCCTCACGTTATAAATGTATTCAAAGAAGGTTTCGATCCTCATGTAATGTTGCAATAAACAACTAAAAATATGCAAAAGGTGTTTCATTAAAACTCAAAAATTTTTCATATCATTTATTAAAAATCAAAAAAAATTTCATTTCACCATGTGTAATATTTTGCGAAGAAAAACAAAAAAATTGTGCTGAAAGAGTATATAATAAAGAACGAAGCGTTTAATTATTTTTTATTATATTCAATTTACTTGGTAGGTACATTTTATTCATAAAAAGATATAATTTTTGTCAATAGGGTTTTCAATTGTTCTTTTAACCCTACGCTGGGACAGGGTATGTTAAATAGATTCCAACTAAATTGTCCAGCTTCAACAACTTTTTTCGTATATTCACTATATTTGTAATATACGTTTAAGTTTTTGTTGAAAAAGTAAATGAAACCATCTATATATCTAAACGCTGATGTCAAGTCCATCGGTATACCGGGAAATTGATCGGTTATACGTCCACGACTAATTATTTCTCCAGGATCATTATTGTATTCTACATAGGAAACGTTGTTATAGAAAACAAAAGTTCTACCACTATTTGATTGAAATAACGCATTAATATAAGCATCTGAGGGCACAGGTAAATAATAATCATTTTGAATATTTAAATTTGGAAATGAGGCTACATAACATTTTCGATTACCAAACGTTATTAAATCCCCCGCTGAATTTTGAAAAATGTGAGAAAATGGGGTCGAGGAAGTCTTAAGTTCATTGGGTAGATAATTACTTAACGGCTCGGGACTTGAAGGTATGAGCATACTATTTAAATCAAATTTCCACAAAGATGTATTAAATCCGACGTACAATCGATAATTAGGAAACGTTGGAGCTGTTGCAAGAAACATGAAATCAGGTGATTTAATATTACATAAATTTTTGTATTGAAGCGAAACAGTCATCGGCGCCTTAACAGAAGAAGAAGAAGAAGAAGAAATGTGTTTTCGAGTGGTTGGAGGATAAATTGTACTCGTTGTCGTTGTCGTTGTTGTCGGCGTTCGTCGTCGTCGTGGACCATACAAGAATTCTAATGCATTCTTATCATCTTCATCTAGAGGAGTTAACTTTTGCTGATACCATGGAAACATAATTGCAGACTCTACTTCACTATGTCCTAACCCAAGGGTGTGACCGATTTCATGTACCAACACCATAAGAAAGCTTACTTGACCATCAGGAACATTATCATCATCATCCCCAAAATACCATTGCTCGCCAGCATCCATATGAATTTCAATACATCCACCAGCACTAGGAAAATGTGCGTGAGCCAATATTTTCCCAGGCCCATCAAAGTTTTGTGGACATCGATGGTGACCTGTGCAGCTTTCTCGAAAATCATGTTTTTTGGGTACGACGGTTATAGTAATATCGGGTTTCGGTGTTGGAAATTGAACTAGTTGAAAATTGAAATTGGAATCACGTTCCCATATTGCAAAAGCCCTTTGAGCTGTTAAAAGATGTTCCGAACGGGCTTGAGGAAAATACCATCGCAAACTCGTTTTATTTTTCCATCTTGATATCGTTGTAAATGAATTTTCACCAACAGTACATCTAGGTTTATTAATTAATTGAATAGTGGCAGCGTTCAGAGTTCCATCCACAGGTAGATTATATTTTTCTTGAAAATTTGCTAACACATTTTTAAGGCTATCACCTACGATTTCATTTTGATTAATGTAGCCAAACCGTTGCAAAAATGATACAAAATATTCTAGAGTAACGTTCGCAGAATTTGCGTGGGCTGTTAAGAGAAGCAGTACAAGTACTTTACCAACACACATGTTGAATATAAATGAAAATGTAAGAAATGTGTACGTATATATATATTTTACATTTATTCTTATAAATTTTTTAAAAAGAGAGAGAGAGAGAGAGAGAGACTTTTAATTACCATACAGGATGAAGTCAAAAAGGTTACGTAAACGCCACGTAAAACATCAAAAACGTCACACACGTCACGTAAACGTCACACACGTCACGTTTTACGTCACGCACCTCACGTTTTACGTCACGCACCTCACGTTTTACGTCACGCACCTCACGTTTTACGTCACGCACCTCACGTTTTACGTCACGCACCTCACGTTTTACGTCACGCACCTCACGTTTTACGTCACGCACATCACGTTTTACGTCACGCACCTCACGTTTTACGTCACGCACCTCACGTTTTACGTCAAGCACCTCACGTTTTACGTCACGCACCTCACGTTTTACGCCACGCACCTCACGTTTTACGTCACGCACCTCACGTTTTACGCCACGTGAACGTCAAATGTTTAACCTATTTTTTAGAGATACACTACAAGTTATTATTACCAATGTAATATAGTTAAATAAAGTGTAAATAAAATTTTATGTGAGATGCTCCTTTGTAAAACCGGATTATCTAGCGCCACAGTTATGCAAATGGGTACCTAATTTGTGCAACTTATAAAATTATTGCATAAGACTTTTCACAGACGTGCTGTTACACGTGTCACCCCCTCTTGTAATAATGAACTCGCCCACGAGCGCAGCCATGTTGAATTTTGAAAACTTAAAAACAATACGAAATTATCAAAACCGCGAATGAAGTGATAACCTAGAAACACGTATTTTATTGAGAACGAGTAATATATTTGCGTTTATCATAATAGTTGTTTGAGTATTTCTTAAAACGTCATGAAAAAGCCCCTTTTCACGTGAACATACCATGATTATAACATCGTGAAAAAGCCCCTTTTCACGTGAACATACCGTGATTATAACATCGTGAAAAAGCCCCTTTTCACGTGAACATACCGTGATTATTAGACCCCCACTCACTTTTTTATCTTTCCATTTGTATATGTGGTAACGAAATAAAACAGTACAATTAACACAAGTCGTTCGGTCCTAAACAATCGAGATGGAAAAAATTGAATTTCTTATAGGTAAAAGAGCTGTAAATAAAATATTGCGTTTACCTGTAAAAGATCTTTTAATTGAACAATGGAGTCAAGAAACTAGAATATCTTGTTACATCCTCTACATCGGTGATGAAGTTGCAGCGTTCGCCTTATTATCAAGATGTGATTTCGATCCATTAGGACAACATGATGTTCCCAGAATATTAAATTATATATATACATTTGGCAAACACAGAAGAAAAGGTTACGCATGCAAAATAGTTCAACATCTAATGAAAACAGGGAATCAGTTTACAACATTTTGCAGCAATCCGTGGTCAGAAGGAGTCTTTACAAAATGCAACTGTACCAATTACGGTGAAAATAATTATTCAATAATGTTTAGATATCCTTAATAAATCATATTAAAACAAAAAAAGGTTTTTAATTTATGAGTAAAAAAGGTTGTTGAATGAAAATTAAACAAATACTCAAAGTGGATTGAAAAATGTTGATAAGAAATATTCTTTTTTATTTATAGAAAAATCCGTTAAATGTGATTGTACCATAAAATGGGAAAGCTAAATACCATTCAGGCCTAACACACTGAATGTGCTATGGAGTTAAGAAATATAGAATCCCCACCCATTTTTTTCATACTAATAAATATTAAGACTTTCTCCGGTGAAGTTAGTCAGGCAGTCATCATGCAGTTTACAGAAGAATCAAAAGTGAAAAATATCTATTTGGGTGAACAAAGGTTCTACCTGAATAAATCGAATACGAAATATGTCGCAGTGAGTCTGTCGCATGATTTAAATTTTGCTCCGTGTGTGAAAATATCTGCAAACAAAGGAAACTGTATCGTGTTTAGTGAAAAAGAGTGGAAGGAGTTTTTATCCTTCAAAGAAACTATTGAAGATTTTATAACAGCGGGAAAGGAGGAATCAATAGATGTTAGCCGGTTTTTGTTACAGTTTGAAAATTTTGAAAGCATTACTGTTTTGAAAGTATTAACTGGACATGCTACTGTCTGGTTAGGATCAATTTCCCTTTCCGAGCTCTGGAGATGCTTACCCTTAATTACGCACAACATTGAAGTATTAAAAAGCCAGCAGTTTGTAGGTTCCTTAAAAATTTTACAAATGGCGGTTAAAAACAAGGAAGATATCATCAACACAGCTCTTACTACAATGGAGCCTATAAAACAAGCGCATCCGATTACATATAGTTTATTACTAGAACTTATATTCAAATACCCCGATGTTCTTAAAGAAAAGATATGAAGAAAGTAACTTTTAATGAAGATTACAATCACGTTCACATATGGGAATCATTAGATGTTGAAACAAGTGATTGGGAATCAAGATATCTTAATCAACGACGTTTTAAACGCCGAATAGAAGAAGCTGCTAAAATTATTAATCCCGTTTTAAATATAACTCATAGAAATAAAATGTATAATACTTTACAAAATAAAACATTTAAACAATAGAATTTTTGTCTATCCAAGACTGATTTTGTATAGAATCTTATGGAAAATACGAACAAATTTAGCAATTCAAGGGGCCTTTTTTTAATAACCTTCAAACTTATCGTTGTCCCTCATAGTGGGGGGTATATAAATACAAGTGGGTGCGAACCTACATTTTATTCAGTCGTGTGCACCTACAATTTAAATCAACCAACAACAACATGAGTAGTCAAGATAGTGGTTATAGTTCTTGTGAAATTGTTTTTGAAAGTGACTCGGCATCGTCATCATCGTCGCCGTCGCCAACACCTCCTTCACCTTATGCAGTGTCGCTTAATGATTGTGTTGAGGAAATCGACCAAGCTTTAATTTCATACGAGTATGCTGCTAAATTGGAGCGATACCATCTACTGGAAACGAATTTTTCCCTAAGAAGTTATGCACTTTTGTGCGGAATAAGTCCGACCAGAACCTTTAATCCTGCAATAACGCTAACACCTTTACTTCGACCCGGAAGAATTTCGTTTGGTACATTTGAGTGGACTACTTTTATTGAATTGCTGCGCCAGAGATATGATGACTTTTTTCACGAGAATCTACCGTCACCTCCTGACGAATACGATCCTGTAGTTTTCCCTTGTGGAGACTTTAGTAAAGTTACTCAATTAGTGTACGACGATACCAAGTTTCTACTTGCAAACAAACATGGAGTCGAGTTCTATCTGGACGAGGATGATGTTTCCGACATCCTTGAAGCAAATTGCAATTTGGTGAAGAACTACATTTCGTTGCTAGAAGACTTGAACTTTAATACATTCTACTGTAATTTAATAGACTCTACACGAGCTTATTTTGCTGTTAATTTCAATAGTATTTGTGTCGACGACGACGATGACGCCACTAGTAGATTTAATACTTTAATTTTAATTTGTGCTGTTATGCCAAATTGTTTAGAAAAAAATGCTCTACAAGAGTACATGTATTACTATAAAGATGATGTAATTAATGATATATTAAATCATTGTTCAAATTAAAAAAATGTACCAAGTTTTTTGAAATAAAACACTTCTTTCTTATATTTTATTTTTTATTACCCAAGCAAACTACAAACAATACAGTAAGCAAACATACGAGTATATAACTAATACATAAAAACTATAACTAATACATTAGGCACATAGTTCAGTCTGAAAATCGCACTCGTTTATTTTCATGTAAATCTTTACAACAAAACCAAGCTAATAATCAGTAATCACATCTTAATTTATTAAAATTTTGAAAAACTTTCCTCGTTAAAGTCCACGGTAGAGGCGATTGATAAATGAATCTGATAACATTAGGAATATTTTCACAAATTTTTTTATACTTTACTGCTAAAGAGCATTTTCGGAGGTGAGTACTAATTAGTGATAACCATTTATGTTTATCTGAATATGCAATATTATGTTTAGTTTTAAGGAGGTCTTCGATTTTGTTAAAAACGAGTGCGAAATCCATGCTTGAACTAACCTAATTTTCTATTCTATTTTGAAAAGGGTCCTTGGAGCACAGCTCTTGGATATCTCGTGCAGGCCAATAAAAATTAAACTGAAGTCCCCTTTGTTTAGATCGTCGATGTGGTTCTTGTAAATTTCGGTAGACCTTTTGGGCAGAAAGGTGACGTTCTCCTCCAATTCCACTAGGATGGATTCCCCTCCAAATTTGGATTTGGTGAGCTGAACGTGATAAATTTTATTTGGGATGTTGGGTTGTAGGTCCTTTAGCTTAATTATGGGTTTGTTTTCGGTATCTGTAGATGTGGTAAATTCGTTTAATTTTTCGAGAAAACTCATCTAAAATAATAATAAAAAATGAAATACTAGCATGAAAAAAAACCCCGAAAAAACACTTACTTTAAAAGCTTAAAGATGACGGGAGCAAAAAAATGTAGATCACTGGTACAAATTACTGAAAAAATCAAAAATTTGTACTGTCGGTTATAAAAATTACAAAAAAGTTTTTTAAAAAAATTAACATTAAATGTACTTACAGTAACCTCAACTGGAAACAGCTCACTGAATACTAACACTGGTGAAGAGACTTTTTACGATTGGATTGTCGATTGATGTGCTTCGACTTTTATAACCCCTCGAGAAAAACATCACATTATCTGTGGGAAGATAACTAAATTCGTTTCGTAGAAATGTTGTTGTATTTTTTCGTGTTATCTGTCTTATCTAATTTTTATCCAGGAAGCTACATCCTGTGTGAACGGATGTAGATGTTTGTACTAGAATTTGTTTTCTGTAAATGTGGTTTTATTTTTTCGCGTTATCAGGATTATCTAATTTTTATCGGTGAGGCTTCATCCGGTATAACCGTTAAAGTATGTTTTTAAATTTTTTTAGAAAATGTAGATTGTAGGGTCGTATTTAAAATTTTTTTCGGCGAGCAATGGTATTTTGGGGATGATGATGATAATGTTCCTGATGGTCAAGTAAGCTTTCTTATGGTGTTGGTACATGAAATCGGTCACACCCTTGGGTTAGGACATAGTGAAGTAGAGTCTGCAATTATGTTTCCATGGTATCAGCAAAAGTTAACTCCTCTAGATGAAGATGATAAGAATGCATTAGAATTCTTGTATGGTCCACGACGACTACGAACGCCGACGACAACGACAACGACTACAATTTATCCTCCAACCACTCGAAAACACATTTCTTCTTCTTCTTCTTCTGTTAAGGCGCCGATGACTGTTTCGCTTCAATACAAAAATTTATGTAATATTAAATCACCTGATTTCATGTTTCTTGCAACAGCTCCAACGTTTCCTAATTATCGATTGTACGTCGGATTTAATACATCTTTGTGGAAATTTGATTTAAATAGTATGCTCATACCTTCAAGTCCCGAGCCGTTAAGTAATTATCTACCCAATGAACTTAAGACTTCCTCGACCCCATTTTCTCACATTTTTCAAAATTCAGCGGGGGATTTAATAACGTTTGGTAATCGAAAATGTTATGTAGCCTCATTTCCAAATTTAAATATTCAAAATGATTATTATTTACCTGTGCCCTCAGATGCTTATATTAATGCGTTATTTCAATCAAATAGTGGTAGAACTTTTGTTTTCTATAACAACGTTTCCTATGTAGAATACAATAATGATCCTGGAGAAATAATTAGTCGTGGACGTATAACCGATCAATTTCCCGGTATACCGATGGACTTGACATCAGCGTTTAGATATATAGATGGTTTCATTTACTTTTTCAACAAAAACTTAAACGTATATTACAAATATAGTGAATATACGAAAAAAGTTGTTGAAGCTGGACAATTTAGTTGGAATCTATTTAACATACCCTGTCCCAGCGTAGGGTTAAAAGAACAATTGAAAACCCTATTGACAAAAATTATATCTTTTTATGAATAAAATGTACCTACCAAGTAAATTGAATATAATAAAAAAATAATTAAACGCTTCGTTCTTTATTATATACTCTTTCAGCACAATTTTTTTGTTTTTCTTCGCAAAATATTACACATGGTGAAATGAATTTTTTTTTGATTTTTAATAAATGATATGAAAAATTTTTGAGTTTTAATGAAACACCTTTTGCATATTTTTAGTTGTTTATTGCAACATTACATGAGGATCGAAACCTTCTTTGAATACATTTATAACGTGAGGCACGATATTGTAAATGTCTTGTTAATTTCACCATTTAATTGTCCATCCATGGCGTCACCGGCACCTGAAGAACTGTTGGTGTTGGTTGAATTCGTCTTAAGGGGTAACAGCAATATAGTGCTTTTTTCGGTATTCTTGTATTGTCCAAATTTAAATCGCCCAACTGCTTTATAACGTTTTCTTTGTCTTCGTACAGTTTAATATCTTTACGAAGTTGCTTGATTCTTTCTTCAAATTTAAGGACTTTTTCCCAAATATGTTTGTCTTGACGACGCATGTCTTAAAGCAATAATCCCTCCAAGCGTTATTAATAAATATTATATAATAACCCCCTCTAGATCACGTGACATAATTATCCAATCATGATCAAGCAATTTTTTCGTAAAATTAGCATCTACGTTGCTTGTGGATAATGCCTGTTTTTTTCCTCAATTCAATTGGATTAATAACAACGAAGATAAACGCTTTGTGTCCTTATGGCCGCGTTCATTGCGCATGTTTTTCTTTAAATTTGACATCTACGGCACTTATAGATAATACCTACCTTTTTCATAATTAAATTGGACCAATAACAACGAAGTTAAGCGCTTTGTGCCCTTATGGCAACCATCAGTGCGCATGTTTTTCTTTAAATTTGACATCTACGTTACTTATAGATAATGCCTGTTTTTTCCGCGATTCAATTGGACCAATAACAGCGAAGTTAAGCGCTTTGTGCCCTTTTGGCCACGTTCATTGCGCATGTTTTTCTTTAAATTTAACATCTACGCCACTTATAGATAATGTCTGTTTTTTCCGCGATTCAATTGGACCAATAACAGCGAAGTTAAGCGCTTTGTGCCCTTTTGGCCACGTTCATTGCGCATGTTTTTCTTTAAATTTGACATCTACGCCACTTATAGATAATGTCTGTTTTTTCCGCGATTCAATTGGACCAATAACAGCGAAGTTAAGCGCTTTGTGCCCTTATGGCAACGTTCATTGCGCATGCTTTTCTTTAAATTTGACATCTACGCTACTTATAGATAATGTCTGTTTTTTCCGCGATTCAATTGGACCAATAACAACGAAGTTAAGCGCTTTGTGCCCTTTCGGCAACCATCATTGCATCATCTGGTGACAGTTTCTGGAACTTTAACATAATTGGACTAAAAATGGCCGCCGCTCTCCAACGCCATCTACTAACACTTTGTGGAACTTTAACATAATTGGACTAAACATGGCCGCTTGGACCAAAAATGGCAGCTCTCGAAATTCAAATTTACCGCGCAACACGTCGGCGCGACACCAACGCCTCTGGTGGCAGTTTTTGTAATTCACGCAGAATCGGCCTAGCCCTACTACTGACAGCCACTTTATAATAAGAGATCTTGCTAAACGTGGACCTTTGAGTGTACTACCTGTGAACATGGAAAAATACATTTCTTTTACGCAGTATGAACCAAAAACTAAAATTAAATTTCGCTATATAGACTCCTTTAGATTTTTGGGTACCAGTCTCGATGAGTTGGTGTCTACACTAAAAATAGAGGAGTTGGTTACATTAAAAGGGGAATTTGGTAACTTGACTAATGAAACGTTCAAACTGTTGACGAGGAAAGGTGTTTTTCCATTCGATTACATTGATAGTATTGATAAGCTAAATGATACCACTAGTCTTCCAGCAATTGAGAGTTTTTACAACAAATTAAATGATTGTCATATTTCCACGGATGATTACACTCATGCGCAAAACGTTTGGCAAGCTTTCCAAATTCAAAATTTAGGCGAATATGCAGATTTGTGTATGCGAACAGACATTCTCCTTCTTTGTGACGTTATGGAAAACTTTCGATCAACTGCTCTGGAACCTTACCAACTAGATCCGGCATGGTACTATACTATGCCTGGATATACTTGGGATTGCATGCTCAAGTACACGAAATGTAAATTGCAAATTTTAAAAGATGTAGACATGTTGTTGTTTGTAGAGTCATCAATACGTGGAGGAATATCTGTTTGTTCAAACAGATATTCTGAAGCTAACAATAAATACATGTCTGAATATGATTCTTCTAAACCGTCCAAGTACCTTATGTACTTTGACGTAAACAATTTATATGGGTGGGCAATGTCACAGTTCCTCCCCTATGGGGGGTTTGAATGGGAGCCCAATACAAACATCGACATTACTCAGATTCCCGACGATTCACCCGTCGGATATATTTTACAAGTATATTTAGAGTATCCCGAAAGCTTACATGACGAGCACAAGGATTTCCCATTTTGTCCAGAGCACCGTAAACCTCCCGGTTCTAAATTGTCCAAATTAATGACCACCCTTTACCCGAGAAAAGAATACACTCTGCATTATCGCAATTTAAAACAAGCCCTGGAACACGGCTTAAAATTAACAAAAATCCACAAAGTACTAAAATTCAAACAATCGGCTTGGCTACAGTCCTATATCGAGCTGAATACCCGTTTAAGGACTGTGGCCACTAGTAATTTAAAAAAAAACCAATTCAAACTTGCTAATAATGCTGTATTCGGTAAGACGATGGAAAACATCAGGCTCCATAGGGTAGTGAAATTACTTACTTCTTACGAGGGTCGTTACGGTGCAAAAAATTTGATAGCCAGCCCCCGATTTCATAGTCGAAGAGTTTTTGACGACAAACTCATGGCTATCGAATTAAAAAAAGCTGAACTACTCTTCAACAAACCCCTGTATATCGGCATGGCTATCCTGGACATTTATAAAACCTGTATGTATGATTTTCACTATAATTTCATGTTACCAACTATGGGGGTTGAAAATTTAAAATTAATGTACACTGACACCGATAGTTTTATTTACGAATTAAATTGTGATGACGTTTACAAAAGTCTTGTTGGAGATCATTTAGAAAAATTTGACACTTCTGATTACCCCTCCAATAACGCCTATAAGATTCCTTTAGTTAATAAAAAAATTCCTGGTTTAATGAAGGATGAAGCTAATGGTAAAATAATGACGCATTTCATAGGCTTAAGATCTAAAATGTATACGTATAAAGTCCAAGGCGGCAAAGTCGTTAAGAAATCGAAGGGGGTTAAATCCAATGTAGTAAAAAATAAAATTACATTTGACGACTATCTAAATTGTTTGAAAAATATTACCAAAAAATATATTACTCAACACACTATTCGATCTTATTTGCACGATGTATATAGCATAAGTCAGACTAAAATTGGACTTAGCCCCTATGATGATAAACGACAATTACTTCCCCACTCACATGACACCCTTCCGTGGGGATATAAAAGTTAATTTTTCTTTTTTGTTTTTTCTTCAGATATGTTAATTCAAAATTTTAATAAATTAAGATGTGATTACTGATTATTAGCTTGCCATAATTTTGAAATATTTACTGAATATGCAGAAATATTGTGCTTGGTTTCGATATGAATTACATGAACATAAACGAGTGCGATTTTTAGACTGAACTATGTGCCTAATAAATTATTTATAGTTTTTATGTATTAATTATATATGTTTGCTTACTGTATTATTTGTAGTTTTTTATGTTTGCTTTGGTAATAAAAAATAAATATAAGAAAGAAGTGTTTTATTTAAATAAACTTGATACATTTTTTTAATTTGAACAGTGATTATATATATCATTAATAACATCATCTTTATAGTAATACATGTACTCTTCTAGAGCATTTTTTTCTAAACAATTTGGCATAACAGCACAAATTAAAATTAAAGTATTAAATCTACTAGTGTCGGCGTCGACACAAATACTATTGAAATTAATAGCCAAATAAGCTCGTGTAGAATCTATTAAATTACAGTAAAATGTATTAAAGTTCAAGTCTTCTAGCAACGAAATGTAGTTCTTCACCAAATTGTAATTTGCTTCAAGGATGTCGGAAACATCATTCTCGTCCAGATAGAACTCGACTCCGTGTTTGTTTACAAGTGACGTGCGTGACGTAAAACGTGACGTGTGTGACGTAAAACGTGACGTGCGTGACGTAAAACGTGACGTGCGTGACGTAAAACGTGACGTACGTGACGTAAAACGTGGCGTGCCTGACGTAAAACGTGACGTACGTGACGTAAAACGTGGCGTGCGTGACGTAAAACGTGACGTCGTGACGTAGAACGTGACGTGCGTGACGTAAAACGTGACGTGCGTGAAGTAAAACGTGCCGTGCGTGACGTTTACGTGACGTGTGTGACGTTTTTGATGTTTTACGTGGCGTTTACGTGACCTTTTTGACTTCATCCTGTATGGTAATTAAAAGCCACTCTCTTTCTTTTTAAAAATTTTATAAGAATAAATACAAAATATATATACGTACACATTTCTTACATTTTCATTTATATTCAACATGTGTGTTGGTAAAGTACTTGTACTGCTTCTCTTAACAGCCCACGCAAATTCTGCGAACGTTACTCGATATATTTTGTATCATTTTTGCAACGGTTTGGCTACATTAATCAAAATGAAATCGTAGGTGATAGCCTTAAAAATGTGTTAGCAAATTTTCAAGAAAAATATAATCTACCTGTGGATGGAACTCTGAACGCTGCCACTATTCAATTAATTAATAAACCTAGATGTACTGTTGGTGAAAATTCATTTACAACGATATCAAGATGGAAAAATAAAACGAGTTTGCGATGGTATTTTCCTCAAGCCCGTTCGGAACATCTTTTAACAGCTCAAAAGGCTTTTGCAATATGGGAACGAGATTCCAATTTCAATTTTCAACTAGTTCAATTTCCAACACCGAAACCCGATATTACTATAACCGTCGTACCCAAAAAACATGATTTTCGAGAAAGCTGCACAGGTCACCATCGATGTCCACAAAACTTTGATGGGCCTGGGAAAATATTGGCTCACGCACATTTTCCTAGTGCTGGTGGATGTATTGAAATTCATATGGATGCTGGCGAACAATGGTATTTTGGAGATGATGATAATGTTCCTGATGGTCAAGTAAGCTTTCTTATGGTGTTGGTACATGAAATCGGCCACACCCTTGGGTTAGGACATAGTGAAGTAGAGTCTGCAATGATGTTTCCATGGTATCAGCAAAAGTTAACTCCTCTAGATGAAGATGATAAGAATGCATTAGAATTCTTGTATGGTCCACGACGACTACGAACGCCGACGACAACGACAACGACTACAATTTATCCTCCAACCACTCGAAAACACATTTCTTCTTCTTCTTCTTCTGTTAAGACGCCGATGACTGTTTCGCTTCAATACAAAAATTTATGTAATATTAAATCACCTGATTTCATGTTTCTTGCAACAGCTCCAACGTTTCCTAATTATCGATTGTACGTCGGATTTAATACATCTTTGTGGAAATTTGATTTAAATAGTTTACTCATACCTTCAAGTCCCGAACCGTTAAGTAATTATCTACCCAATGAACTTAAGACTTCCTCGACCCCACTTTCTCATATTTTTCAAAATTTAGCGGGGGATTTAATAACGTTTGGTAATCGAAAATTTTATGTAGCCTCATTTCCAAATTTAAATATTCAAAATGATTATTATTTACCTGTGCCCTCAGATGCTTATATTAATGCGTTATTTCAATCAAATAGTGGTAGAACTTTTGTTTTCTATAACAACGTTTCCTATGTAGAATACATTAATGATCCTGGAGAAATAATTAGTCGTGGACGTATAACCGATCAATTTCCCGGTATACCGATGGACATCAGCGTTTAGATATATAGATGGTTTCATTTACTTTTTCAACAAAAACTTAAACGTATATTACAAATATAGTGAATATACGAAAAAAGTTGTTGAAGCTGGACAATTTAGTTGGAATCTATTTAACATACCCTGTCCAAGCGTAGGGTTAAAAGAACAATTGAAAACCTTATTGACAAAAATTATATCTTTTTATGAATAAAATGTACCTACCAAGTAAATTGAATATAATAAAAAAATAATTAAACGCTTTGTTCTTTATTTTATACTCTTTCAACGGAATTTTTTTTGTTTTTCTTCGAAAAATATTACACATGGTGAAATGAAATTTTTTTGGTTTTTAATAAATGATATGAAAAATTTTTGAGTTTTAATGAAACACCTTTTGCATATTTTTAGTTGTTTATTGCAACATTACATGAGGATCGAAACCTTCTTTGAATACATTTATAACGTGAGGCACGATATTGTAAATGTCTTGTTAATTTCACCATTTAATTGTCCATCCATGGCGTCACCGGCACCTGAAGAACTGTTGGTGTTGGTTGAATTCGTCTTAAGGGGTAACAGCAATATAGTGCTTTTTTCGGTATTCTTGTATTGTCCAAATTTAAATCGCCCAACTGCTTTATAACGTTTTCTTTGTCTTCGTACAGTTTAATATCTTTACGAAGTTGCTTGAGTCTTTCTTCAAATTTAAGGACTTTTTCCCAAATATGTTTGTCTTGACGACGCATGTCTTAAAGCAATAATCCCTCCAAGCGTTATTAATAAATATTATATAATAACCCCCTCTAGATCACGTGACATAATTATCCAATCATGATCAAGCAATTTATTCGTAAAATTAGCATCTACGTTGCTTGTGGATAATGCCTGTTTTTTTCCTCAATTCAATTGGATTAATAACAACGAAGATAAACGCTTTGTGTCCTTATGGCCGCGTTCATTGCGCATGTTTTTCTTTAAATTTGACATCTACGGCACTTATAGATAATACCTACCTTTTTCATAATTAAATTGGACCAATAACAACGAAGTTAAGCGCTTTGTGCCCTTATGGCAACCATCAGTGCGCATGTTTTTCTTTAAATTTGACATCTACGTTACTTATAGATAATGTCTGTTTTTTCCTCAATTCAATTGGACCAATAACAACGAAGTTAAGCGCTTTGTGCCCTTATGGCCACGCTCATTGCGCATGTTTTTTCTTTAAATTTGGCATCTACGCCACTTATAGATAATACCTGTTTTTTCCGCGATTCAATTGGACCAATAACAGTGAAGATAAGCGCTTTGTGCTCTTATGGCAACGTCCATTGCACATGTTTTTTCTTTAAATTTGACATCTACGTCACTTTTACCTGATACCGGTTTTTTCCGCGATTCAATTGGACCAATAACAGCGAAGTTAAGCGCTTTGTGCCCTTTTGGCCACGTTCATTGCACATGTTTTTTCTTTAAATTTGACATCTACGCTACTTCTAGATAATACCTGTCTTTTCCGCAATTAAATTGAACCAATAATAACGAAGTTAAGCGCTTTGTGCCCTTATGGTAACGTTCACTGCGCATATTTTTTCTTTAAATTTGACATCCACGTCACTCATAGATAATGCCTGTTTTTTTCCTCAATTCAATTGGACCAATAACAAGGAAGTTAAGCGCTTTGTGCCCTTATGGCCACGCTCATTGCGCATGTTTTTTCTTTAAATTTGACATCCACGCTACTTATAGATAATACCTGTCTTTTTCGCTATTCAATTGGACCAATAACAGTGAAGTTAAGCGCTAATTCCCTTATGGCAACGTTCACTGCGCATGTTTTTTCTTTAAATTTGATATCTACGTTACTTATAGATAATGTTTGTTTTTTCCGCGATTCAATTGTACCAATAACAACGAAGTTAAGCGCTTTGTGCCCTTATGGCAACCATCATTGCGCATGTTTTTCTTTAAATTTGACATCTACGTTACTTATAGATAATGTCTGTTTTTTTCCTCAATTCAATTGGACCAATAACAACAAAGTTAAGCGCTTTGTGCCCTTATGGCAACGTTCATTGCGCATGCTTTTCTTTACATCTAAGTCTAAACGACTTTTATACATTTCCGTAAATCAAAAATCAATTGCGTGATCAACATTTTTCAAGTACAGAAGATGAAGTTGAATTTGACATCTACGTTACTTATAGATAATGTCTGTTTTTTCCGCGATTCAATTGGACCAATAACAACAAAGTTAAGCGCTTTGTGCCCTTATGGCAACGTTTATTGCGCATGCTTTTCTTTACATTGGACATCTACGTCACTTATAGATAATACCTGTCTTTTTCACCATTCAATTGGACCAATAACAACGAAGTTAAGCGCTTTGTGCCCTTATGGCAACCATCATTGCGCATGCTTTTCTTTACATTGGACATCTACGTCACATATAGATAATACCTGTATTTTTCACCATTCAATTGGACCAATAACAACGAAGTTAAGCGCTTTGTGCCCTTATGGCAACCATCATTGCGCATGTTTTTCTTTAAATTTGACATCTACGTTACTTATAGATAATGTCTGTTTTTTCCTCAATTCAATTGGACCAATAACAACGAAGTTAAGCGCTTTGTGCCCTTATGGCCACGCTCATTGCGCATGTTTTTTCTTTAAATTTGGCATCTACGCCACTTATAGATAATACCTGTTTTTTCCGCGATTCAATTGGACCAATAACAGTGAAGTTAAGCGCTTTGTGCTCTTATGGCAACGTTCACTGCGCATGTTTTTTCTTTAAATTTAACAGCTACGTCGCTTGTAGATAATGCCTGTTTTTTCCTCGATTCAATTGGTCCAATAATTACGAAGTTAAGCGCTAATGCCTTTATGGCAACGTTCACTGCGCATGTTTTTTCTTTAAATTTGACATCTACGTCACTCATAGATAATGTCTGTTTTTTCCTCGATTCAATTGGTCCAATAATTACGAAGTTAAGCGCTAATGCCTTTATGGCAACGTTCACTGCGCATGTTTTTTCTTTAAATTTGACATCTACGTCACTCATAGATAATGCCTATTTTTTCCTCAATTCAATTGGACCAATAACAACGAAGTTAAGCGCTTTGTGCCCTTATGACCACGCTCATTGCGCATGTTTTTTCTTTAAATTTAACATCTACGCCACTCATAGATAATGCCTGTCTTTTCCGCGATTCAATTGGACCAATAACAGCGAAGTTAAGCGCTTTGTGCCCTTATGGCAACGTTCATTGCGCATGTTTTTTCTTTAAATTTGACATCTACGTCACTTATAGATAATACCTGTTTTTTCCGCGATTCAATTGGACCAATAACAGCGAAGTTAAGCGCTTTGTGCCTTTATGGCAACGGTCATTGCGCATGCTTTTCTTTAAATTTGACATCTACGTCGCTGGTAGATAATGTCTGTTTTTTCCGTGATTCAATTGGACCAATAACAGCGAAGTTAAGCGCTTTGTGCCCTTATGGCAACATGTGACAGATGACAGATGACAGGTGACTTCTTCTTTTTTGGCTGAACTGCCAACACGTTCAAGACCAGTATTTCTAGTGACAGGTCACAGATGAGAGGTGACAGATGACAGGTGACATGTGACTTCTTCTTTTTTGGCTGAACTGTCAACACGTTCAATACCAGTATTTCTAGTGACAGGTGACAGATGACTTCTTCTTTTTTTGGCTGAACTGCCAACACGTTCAAGACCAGTATTCTTGGACTAAAAATGGCCGCCGCCGCCGCTCTCCAACGCCATCTACTAACACTTTGTGGAACTTTAACATAATTGGACTAAACATGGCCGCCGCCGCCGCCGCCGCTCTCCAACGCCATCTACTAACACTTTGTGGAACTTTAACATAATTGGACTAAACATGGCCGCCGCTGTCCAACGCCATCTACTAACACTTTGTGGAACTTTGACGCCACCAACGCCATCTAGTGACAGTTTCTGGAACTTTGGCACCACTGACGCCCTCTAATGGTAGTTTCTGGAACTTTGGCACCACTAGCGCCCTCTAGCGGTAGTTTTGACAACTTTGGCACCCCCAACGCCACCTAGCGGCAGTTTCTGGAACTTTTCCAGGTGACAGATGACAGATGACAGATGACAGATGACGCGCGCATGCGCACCACGTGGGCGACACTAGCGCCACAAACGCCCCTGGTGGCAGAAACGGGAACTTTTCCAGAACGAACTTTGCTACACTACTTATTTCAGTTTAAACGGAACCTATAAATGGATTGATTATTTACCCAAGTTAACTCAAGAATATAATAATACGAAACATAGCAAAACGAAACTTAAACCAAAGGATGTGAACAAGACTAATGAAAAGATTCTTTTAACGAAAAGATATTCATATCTGAAAATTGCCGGACCGCGAAAATTACAAGTCGGTGATGTTGTACGCATAAGCAAAGCAAAGCATGTGTTTGAGAAAGGTTACACACCAAATTGGTCTACTGAACATTTTAAAATCATTAAAGTTAAAATAACCAATCCCGTTACATATTTGTTGGAAGATATGCGTGGTCAACCAATCATCGGAGCTTTTTACGAAGAAGAATTACAAAAGGTTAAAAATCCTGACATTTATCTCGTTGAAAAAGTGTTGAAGCGAAAAGGTAGAAAACTTTATGTCAAGTGGTTGGGGTTTGACATTACGCATAACAGTTGGATAGATAAGGATTCGCTTAAATAACAAGATTAACAATACATCTCAGTCAGTTGTATAAAATGTGTTCAACGTATAGTTCATCATCATCCTCCGGATGTACTTCAGAAAGTTCTTATAGCGATAAACAAATGGATAGTGATTATTATAAACAAATTGATCAAGTCTCCAAAAAAATGTGTGAAAACGCAATCGATTTTGAGCATACTTTACTGTTGTATAAAGAGTATTCGACTGGAACAGCGACAGTAGGAAGCGGTCTTAGTCCTGCGAGAAAATTTGAACCTGCAATTGTTTTAAGTCAACCCTTTCGACCTCATCAGCAAATGTCTTTTGATACATTCGAATGGTTAGATCTTATGTCAATGTTGAAAGTTTTGCTTAAAAATTTTTTCGATGACTCACTTCCTCAATTTCCTGATGAATATAATTCTGTTGAAAATCTATGTGGAAGAAATTGTAAAGTAACTCAATATATAATGGATGATACAAAATTTCTAAGTATAAATTAAAAAAACGTTTGTATCGAATTGACAAAAGACCAAGTTTATTATTTGATTGATATAGATGAAAATTTGTTGTGCTATTACATTGAAGAATTGAATAATGTTAATTTTAACAATTACTACTTTCAAGTATTAAACATAATCAAACCGTATTTTGAAGACTATGAAGAAGAAGAAGAAGAAGAAGTTTGGAAGAATATATTAAAAAATATATTAAACTTGACTGATCCATTATTGGCTAATGCTCTCAGAGAATTTATTTATTTTTATAAACATAAATTTATAAATGCCTTACAAGGATTTACTGTAGAATAAATTTTATATAAATAAATCGTCTTTTCTTTTATACCTCTCATTCTCATTCGATATGTCGATAAAGATAGTTGTGTCGTTGTTGCTCTCAATATTATTGGTAATTCATTGTGAACATATAAATCAAGAAGATGCTATTTCTTTTCTAAAACAATATGGTTACATAACCTCTGTTAGTAATAATAATAGTTTAGAAAATTTCGAATCGTATTTAATCGAGTTTCAAGAAAAATTTAATTTACCTGTTGATGGTACCTTAAATGATGAAACTGTTCGATTAATGAAGCGACCAAGATGTTCTAATTATGATGAAAATATTGGATATGTTGATGCATATACGGTACACGGAAAATGGAATAAAACTAATTTAAAATGGCATTTTCCATCAGTATCAAGAAAGTACATTACAGTAGCCGCAAAAGCTTTCGAAATTTGGGCTAAAGATTCAAAGTTTACATTTACCAATGTTAAAATAGCTATGCCAAAACCGGATATTACCATAACCCTCGGAAATAAACGTCATAGTTTTCGAACAAGTTGTTCGGGTAAAGCTGAATGTCCACAGAATTTTGATGGACCTGGAAAAGTTTTGGGTCATGCCTATTATCCAAGGGACGACAGCAATTGCATTGAGGTTCATCTTGATTCTGATGAAAATTGGAATTTTAGCTTGAATATCACGAATGTTCCGGATAACGAAAACAGTTTATTGGCAGTTTTAGTTCATGAGATAGGTCATACATTAGGTTTGGGTCATAGTGGCATTGAAAATGCTATAATGTATCCATGGTATCAAAGCGATATATCCTCATTACATGAAGACGATAAAATGGCTCTTGAAGCACTTTATGGCCCTATACCAACACGTCGTTATCTGCCAATTAACCCTACTACTACTACTACTACTACTACTACCAGTACTACAACACCCCCACCTCTACCTACTTCAGCTAATTTATGTAGCCTTAAATCACCTGATTTTATCTTTCTCGCTAGCACCGCATCGTTTCCCAATTATCGTTTATATATTGGAAGCGGTCGTAAGTTATGGAAAATTGATCTTAATGATATGCGAATACCACAACATTTTGATTTAATTGAATCATATCTTCCTAAAGAAATAAAAACATCTACTATAACTCACATTTTTCAAAATGCTGTAGGAGATCTGATTACCTATGCTAATGGAAGATGTTATGCAGCCTCATTCCCAGAATTACATATTCAACATGATTTTATTTTACCATTATCTAAAGACGTTGTAATAAATGCTATATTTCAAACAAATAGTGGAAGCATTTTTATATTTTACGATAACACTTCATACATTGAGTTTCTGGAAACACCTCAAGAAATACGTAATCGTGGACGAATAACAGATAAATTTCCTGGGCTTCCACCCGGTATTACGTCAGCGTTTAGATTTACAGATGGTTACATTTACTTTTTTCAACAAGATACTTACTATAAATTTAGTGAATATACACGAAAAGTTGTTGCAGCAGGTCCCTTTAATTGGAATCTCTTTGGTATTCCATGTCCTGAAGACAGCTTAAAAGAACAATTAAAAACTTTACTGTCAAAAATAATATCTTTTTATGAATAAAAAAAATGCTTATTAAGAATTACGTTTTTTATTTAAACAATATTTTATAAAGTAGTATATTTCATATTTTCTTCTTCTTCTTCTTCTTCTTCTTCTTCTTCTTCGTCTACTAGAATGTCATCATCATCCACATCATCGATAAGATATGAGGGTAAATATTTCTTTATTCTGCGTAGATACCCTTCAAACTCTAACTTTTTAAGTATATTTACCAAGCAGCATATACAAATAATTCCATCTACGTAATCGTTCATGACAAGGAGATCCTTTACGATATCGAGCAGTTAATATTTGACATTCCTCTTCTGTATACATTCGACCCATACCATATACACTTTCACGTTCGTAAATTCTTTCTTGCTTAAACAAATGCCATGATAAGTCTCGCAAGAGATTTTTAAGATTATTCACTGTTGTTTCACTACTAGTTGCCATTTTTTTATTTTTCAACTGACTTTGCATATCTATAAAACTTCTATATATGCATGAAGATAAAGGAGAGAGGGGATTTAAAATAACCTCGATTTAAAAAATATTCTTAACCAATATTTTGAGCTTTAGTAGCTGCTGCTGCTGCTGCTGCTCAATATCTCGCTATTTTTTTTTTTAATAATCTAATATTGAGGTATAACAACCTTGTTGTTGAGTCCCATCTCTAACATTATAAATATGAATGGGTTATCTCCGCCGCGCCCGCGATAGCGGTTGCAGGCGCTCTCGAACCCATGAAGGTCGTCGTCGCAGCTTCGAAGGCGGGCGACACGCGCGCTCGCGGACCACACCTCCTCCTCCCAGCTGAGAGTGGACGCAGCCGAGGCGGCCGGCGGCGCGGATCCCAGCAGCGAGGGCGGCCGGCGGCGGCGCGCGCGCGCGGATCCCGGTTTCAACAACGCTGGCGGCTGAGTCGGTTGCGCGCGATCATCCGTCGTCAGCACACCTAGTTCAAAAACATGAGCGATTCCACAGTGCCGCCGCTGGAAACCGTCTCCGGCGGCGGCGGCGGCGACGCTGCTGCTGCCTCAGCCGCTAAATCAGTAAGTCGTTTTTTTTATTTTAATTTTTTTTATTTTAATTTTTTTTTTAGGCATTTAAAAGCGGTGTGGAGAAAATGATAGGCGGCGGCGGCGGCGCCGATTTTCCTCAAGCCGAATTGATTGAACTAGAAGCAGAAGAAGAGGAAGAAGAAGAAGGTGGATTTGTGATTAAAAATGGCAATACGTTTCTATTTGTATTATATTGAATAAAAAAAAATAAATCTCTTATTATTGGTTTGTTTAATTATGGATGCGTGCATGGCAACCAACATTACGCTACAACGTAAACAGGGTTGCCTATGCAGCAATTAAAAGTGTCTGCGCTGGACTCCACAGTGCCGGCGTCAGCGGTGACGCTCGCTGGAATAATTTTCTGGGGGGTGGGCCTCAAAAGCCACTTTTTAGAGGCCAGTTTTTAGAGGCGGCTCTTCCAAGAATCAAGGCTCACGGGGCGAACCATTTTCCAAGACCACTTTTCCAAAAAAACCATCAACGGCACTTTTAAGGCCATTTTCAAGGTCGGGGGCGGCGGAGGTGGACATTTTCCAAGACCATTTTCCAAAGGCTGCTCTTCCACAAGCATCAAGGCCACTTTCAAGGCCCATTTCAAGGCCGGGGGCGGTGGTAAAGAAAATTTTCTAAAGCCATTTTCCGAGGAAACTTTTCCAAAACCACCAAGGTCACTTTAAAGGCCATTTTCAAGGTCAAATTGAGCCAGAATCCGCCTTGTTATACTACTTTTCTGGTTATATAAAAATGTTCTTCTAATACTATCTTTTGCTGATTTATAGTTTTGGAAATTTACATGTTTGATAAAGGAAGGTTATGAAGTTATTTTTGTTTCTTCGCGTGTAGCATCAACCTCTAGGGCTATTAGCCTTCGCGTTTGTGTAGACTTTGTCACTGTTTTACGGCGCCACTTTAGGAATATCAATGTTAAATTGAAGCCAACAGTAAATGCTTGAGTGGGTCATACAAAAAAAAAATTTTAGCCCCTGCAGAGATTCGAATCTAGTACCCCCGTTGTACATAGATAAATTAATTCTGACACCGATAAAAAATAGAATCTTCAACTTCCGACTTTCAAAATAATGAACCCAATATTGTCTACTTATATGTTAAAACTTTAACGGGAACAACATGTACATAAATAATTATTTATATTCAGGATATTTGAGTTCAAATAAACACTCATATGCCACCATAAACCGACATGAATTAAAATTTAAAGGAAAATCAATTATACAGGTACGTGGCCATATCTTATAAACTATTTATCTTACAACTGTGGAAAAAATAAAAGTGCCAAAGAGAAATATCTATTTTCAGGTTTATAACGCGAACGCCAGGGGGCGTAACTGCAACACCAAATAATAAAACGTAACATTTTAATAATTTTTTTCTATACAAATATTTTTTTTAAATCTAGTTGAAATTCTGCATCTTTTTTATCTGACACTTTTTTCTCTAAAATGTTAAATAAGGGGGTAGGGGGAGGCGCAACTTCTTTTAATTCACTAATTTACTATATTGAAAAAATACATACAGAGTAATTAAATTATTTGGCTTTGACAACAGAACAGATATGCATTAACTCTACAACATAGTGCATATAATTCAGAAATTTGAAGAATTTAAATGAATAAAAGTAAATTTATAAATATGTACCTAACACTTGTTTGTACACAAGATTAGGTCTAAATATTTGTTTTTCGGTTCGCAAAAATATTGATTAATTAACTGATAGTTATGTGAATACAAATTTATAATATATATATGTATAATGTAAAAAATTATAATAAAATCAGCTTTTAAGAACATTTTGATTGATATGAATAAATATTTTGATAGCTTTTGATAATTTTTTAATGTCTTTTATTTGTTTAATATCATAAGGTAATATATTATAAACCTTAGGTTTTATAACAGACAAGAATCTTTGTATGCTTAACATTCTCTTCTTTTGATTTCTATTTATGTAAGGATGATTTATGAAAGTCCTATTTTTCAGTTTGTGATAGAATATACAACTAGCATGAAAATACACACGGAGAATATTTTCATTATACATAAGAGCTATGGAAAATAGTCGGTTTTTAAAGTTAATTAATTTTAGAATATAATTCTGATTTACATTAAGAGAAAGTAATGCATTCTGGTATAAATTGTCCCATACAATTATTCCATATCTGATTAAAGATTCGACTAATGATTGATATATTTTTTTAAGAAGATTTTTTCAGTTTTCATCTCTCTATTTATGTAGAGTTGAATTACCATGTATGGTAAATCCTCTTAATAGTTAATTATCACTTACGGAAAACTGGTAGTCTTATTGTCTTGAAAAAATACAGAAGGCTGTAACTTCTAGCCATAAAAAATCCGGATAATAATAATAAAAACCCAAGCAAAGAAATTACTGAATATTATCACTCCACATTGAAAAAAAAAACACTTCACTGTACAATATTTCAAATACTCAGAGTTTTATAATGATGATTGTTAATAATATGCAAAAAAGTGAGATTATACATGATAAAAGTAAGGTATTAATTTTGGTCAAATTTTGGAAGAGAGCGGTCAAAATTTTCCACAACTTTTAGAACTTCATAATTTGACATCACTTTTATATATAATTTTCTTGTCATATTCAATAATAAACTGAAATAAGATAATAATAAAATAATAATAAATAATAATAAAACTTCTTTTCAAACCTGTTTGTATTATATTTTAATAATTTATATTATTCATTTTGTCGATTAAAAAAAACACGTTTTATCATTATGCCAAATTTTTTTGCAAATTTATAAGATTTGGATAAACTACAAACTAGAAATAACGCATACATGTAAGAAATCACTCATTTCATTAATTTTAACGATTTAATTGTTTTTTAGAACATTGTTGGTTCCTAAATGAGAATAAAATGTAAATTATAGTAATACTAGGAGGCAATATATTATATATTTGAATTATGAATTTATTTTCGTTATACCAAAAATTAAGACGTCACCTGAGATTTTTATTGAAATTGTACAACCACTTTTTATAAAAACAATCTGACGAACTTTCGAATTAGAATGGTAATGGTAAAGGTATAAGGACAGGAAGTCTGATGCCTGACCAGTAGGCCTGTTCAGGCCCCTTTTACCATTCCCAATCTTCCCCCTGCTTTCTTCCTCACGTTTGCCCCTCCTCGAAACGCCTTGAACTTCTAATGAAGGTTAGGATATCGTTCCATGAGGGGGCGTGTAGATCTTCCGCTTCCATCTATTGGACACCAAAGATTTCTTTCCTCAGATGCTGGTAGACCTCACAGTTGCACAGGTAGTGGAAGGCATTTTCCTCAACATTTCTGGCAGTCTGGGTCCTCCACTGCCCAATACAAGGACAGGTGTCTTTGGAGCCTGCAATGTCCAGTTAGGACTCCAACGATCAACCATAGTTGCTGTCTGGTTCTTTCCAGCAACCACCTGGTCCTTGTTGAATCGAGTCCGGCGATTGCCTGCGTGGCTTGTCTACATCCTCTACTGCCTTCTCAGGCCCTTATTAACTTCTTTTGCTTAACTCCTTTTGCGTCCACTCTTCAAGTAATGAAGAGGTTTGCGCTGTACTTATTCCTATTATTGGTTCCGGTCCACATAATAGTGTTACCTTCCTGTTAATGCTTAACTTGTCTAGGGCCTCTATACACTCCTGAACTAGAGCTATTCTGTTTCTGGGATGATAGACTGTCCTTAGAGGGCTTACTGTCGCAGCATATGCATATGCGTCGCCGCGGTTGCGGCTTTGCTTCCAGTTCCTCTGCTGCCTTTAATAAAGCAAATACTTCAGATTGAAATACCTTGGAATGCTTTCCTATAGCGTAGCTTTGCTGCATTCATATATCTTCTACCAGTATTCCTGTTCCCGACTTCCGAAAGCCATCTGTATAAGCACACTCAGCCTTGCCACTCTACCACTCCTCTCTTAGAGGAATTGTGAGCTGATATCTTCTTTTTGTCCTTATATAGCTCTTCAGTTACACCGCCTTGAGGGTTAGAAGGGGGAACTCCCTGTCCACCTTCTTGCCGCGTATCCTTCTGCATTTCCTCTCCAGCACCCTTTGTCTCTTATTCTTATGAACGCCGCCGTCGCTCCCATTATAATTGAGAGACGCAAGGGCGGAATTCCAAGAAGAACACCAAGGGCTATCGAGGGGGTTGTCCACATAGCCCCTGTTATACCTAAGTTGGCTATCCTCTGGACGTGCGCCAGTTTGCAGGAAAGCCATCTCAATTCTGCCGAGGGCCACCAGACCACGGATCCATAGAATTGAATTAGAATAGAAACTTGTTAAATTTTGATTGTCATTTCCAAATAATTAGTTACTTATAATTTGGTAACCCTTTGTCATATTATTTGTTTTAAAAATTAAACTATCCTGTTCCAAAATTCTTAAATTTATTCATTTATATTTATATCATTCGTATGAATTCCATTACAATATTGATTGCATTTTATTTTAGCTATATTTATCAAGTTCTATGTTTTATTTAATGCTAGTTATTGACAGCCAAAAACATTTAATGTATATACTTAGGGCAATAAATTTATTTATTTAATGTTTATTTATAGACCGCTTTAAATAAAAGTAATATATCTACAGTAGATTTTAAACTAACTCTTCTTGATCCTTGATATCTTTTAAACCTTTTATCTCTTTAATGCTGCTCCTATAGACGTCACCACGATTTTGTTGTACTAAAATAAAATTGGTATTAAATATTTTTATCTATTTGTATGAAATATTTTACAAAATAAAAATTAATGATTAATTTGTAATAAAAGTTTTAATAGGCACCAATTTGGTTCTATTCAAAGCAAAAAATTAATCACAATTAAGGTACAGCCACTTGTTTTACGTCCTAAACTAAAATTAAATATATACATTTGAAGAGACAACATTATTGGATTGATATCTGAAAAAATTAAAAATATATTCGGAAAAATTGCAAAATTATTTCGGAAATCTAAAATTGACTTTGGTAACAGCGAACTTCTACAAACTCTCGCAACTTTAGCTCTGCTGCGAACTTAGTGATTTATTTTAGAAGTTGACCCTCATGTGATGCATGCGAGGTTACCGGAAGTAGGGGAACTTCTAAAAGTTTACACCTTGGAGAAGTTTAAAATGAAAAAGAATTGCAAAATAGGCTGGGGAATTTATTGATGTGAACTTATGGGCCTCTTTTATATAATACTCTCCTTTATAATTTTTTTGTAGTTGGGAAAGTGGATTTTCAAAATTTATAATTCAGGTTCTTAGATAATTTAGAAATTTTTCCGGTAGCGTTCTGCTAAACAAGTAATTGCTTTGATCCATATTATTAATACGATTTCAAATAATGATTAAGCCTACCTAAATAGTTGAAATAGAAATATAAGCTATTCATGGTTTAATTTTGAGATCAGTTGCTGTAATTAAATTAAAAAAATCACAATAGCGAAAAAGTGTAAAAGCTATCAGAAATAAATGTATACAAATGTTTTACAATAATAACAAAATTAACAGAATTACAATAGTGATTCAAACTGCTGGTGGTTTATACTTGTAAGCATGTTGTACATAGTTATTTCACTGGAAAACATATAGCACATACTTTAGCTATAGCATTTGGTAATGTAAAGTGCTTTACCCATTTAGAAGCTATACCTTTCACAATTAGAATTCATTTCTTGAATGAAGAAATTTGTGGTAGTGGCCCAAATAAATTGACAGCTACAGGTTCAAATCATTGCGCAGATGCGAGTGTTTGTAACAGTCCTGCTGTTTTGAAATTTGAATTGGAGACCCAATACAATTTTTCGGAAATCTTTTGATAAGTTAGTGTACACCATAGTGGCCTGGTGTGTCAGAATCGTGATATTGTTTTAGTATATTTTCATGTAAAGATTCTGGTACTATTAACATTGGATTTTCAACATCACTTTCTAAATTAAATTTATAAAGACGTCCTTCGAACAGCTTACCACCTTGTTATTAGAACACCTTCTAATTTCAAAGGTATAATAATATTTGCAATATTTTCATCAGCATGTTGTCATTCTCGAATTTAAATGAGTGGCCTATGGCAATGGTAACTTCTGCATTTTCTAAGTAAGCTCTAATTTTTCAGCACTCCAAACAATCGCGAACGCTTCTCTGTGGATAGTTGAAAAATTTCTTTTGGTTGGAGTTAACTCTTTCAGTGCGAATGGAATACATGCGCACCATTTAGTGGCCTCTACCAATATGCTGATGGCACACATTCAAGTCGTTACATATTTTTAAAACAAAAAAAATCCGCTGTTGCAAATATGTATGCTATCAGTTCATCTGTTCTTAGCGTAAGCACCTCTATCTCTGAACTGATGGCATCTATGTAAACTATTCAAAAATAATTAAAGCCGAATTCTAAATCAGGTTCAGTTCACAGCATAAGTAACAGTTTCTACCAACTGCACTGAACATGTTAATAAGCAGCTCCATGTTCCTCTCCCCCTAGAGTAGAAGAGCTCCGATGGCATATTGACTTAAATCTGTTCTAAAAATGAACGGCTTTGATTCGTCAGCTTGGATTATCGTAGTAGAAGACTTACGTTTAAACCTTCAGGGTTTCAAATGCGCCTTTATCATCATTGCCAAACTTTAACTTCACGTTCTTTCAAAAACAATGGTTAAGCCATTAATATGAGATTCGAAATTTTATCATAATATTAGTAATAGAAAACAATTCGATCACCGAGACCATGACATATACGTCCATAAGTAGCTGATGCATTCTTTAATCCGAATGGCATACGAGTAAATCTATGAGTGCAAAAAGGAATTACAAATCAGGTTTTATCTCGATTTAATTGTGTACTTACGAGTAGCTAGAATGTAAGTCTACCGTTGACGTAAATGGTATATTTTTAGTAGAATAGAGTAGGTCATCAATTAATAAAATAGGAAAACTATCACTAATGGTTATAGCGTTTAATTTTCGATAATCGAGACATAATCTCAAATCATTAAGATCATTCTGTTTAGGTATTAATAATTTATCAGAAAATTTTTGTATGACTTTATTTACCTTTTTTCGTTGTACCACATTCAAAATGTCGGCTTCCTGCGGGCGTAATAAATATTCATTTACTTCAAAAACGTCTAAGAAGAAATAGAAAATTCTTTAAAAAATGTAAAATATTGCCTTTCCAAAAAACGTACTCCTAAGAACGTTCTATTATATCCAGTTCATGAAAAATTGTAAATGTTATAGGAACAATTTTATGTTCAATTGTAACATCAACTTTTCCGTTCTGTTTCAACATATTAATTTGTTTTTCCTTAAATGAATACATTTTTGAAGTACTTGAAATACACTACTACCTACAATGCACATCCTATACAGAGGATTATCTAATAAAGATCTCGGTGTCATAAATGCACATTAAGAAATTTCTGTATCACTACATATTTCGTTTTCTAAAAGTATTTGATTAAAAAAACGTTTGCACAGTTCTTGTATGTAATAATATTAGCAAGAAAAGCATCAATATGGTCCGATTTTCCTCTAAAACGACTCGTACTTTTAGAAAAATTACCATTTTGATCTGATTAAGTGGAAACTGAATATTTTGCAACAATTCTTTAGTTGAACGTTTATTTGAATCAATTAATATATTGATCAGTTCAAATAATTGTTGTTAGGACATTATCACAAGTTCTCTATTTTCGGGATATATAAACTATTCTCAGTGGCATTTTGGTTTGAATCACGCACTTAGAACTTCTCAAGTTTATTTAAAATGTAGTAATAGTTCCAGAGTTCAATATATTTTAATGCTACCTATCATTGACGTAAAACAATTTTCAAATATAAAAGTAAAATGAACTTACTTTCATTGAATTTATTGAAAAAATAATACAATCAAAACTTTACAAAATTGGAGCTTAAGCAAAGCTTGTGTTGTGCCATTCTTTTATGCTAAATGGAACATGTGTATGGAAAAGTATGCTTATGTTAATTAATTATACGTAAAACTATATATTATATAATCCAAAGTTTGTTACCTTTATCACAAATTATTTTATGGCAAATCGAAAAACATTTATAATGGAAATTAAAAAAAAATCATAAAAAGATGATAAAAAGAGTTAAACAAAAACAAGTAAATCTGTTCAATTACATTTACATTAAAGCCAGTACGTCTTAGTTTTCAATAATATAATTTTTAATTTTTTTCTTAAAGATTTTAAAAGGCAATGTTTCAAGATTCGATATAGTAATTTTAAACTTTTAAATCCTTTGAGTTATGTTATCTAACAGTCAATATTTTTTAATAATGGTGTATTCTTAAAATAAACACAAATGTTTAGGGCACACGCTAGAAGAAAATTCGTTCACTGAATCAAATTCTATGATTTTAAGTAGTTCTAAATAACTTTTAAATATTTACTTGCCTTATAGACTTTGTTCGTTAAAATTTGTCCATTGAATACTTGTATAAAATAAAAGTTCAAAATAATTTATTTGAACATATTAGTCCGAACATAAAAGCTCCTGTACACGAATTTACTTTTCAAGTAATTTAAAACTTCCCAGCTCGAAAAATGTTGGGACGCCAGTCTAATAATATGATATATGATTGGGATCGAAAGCAACTTTAATATTAAAACACATGAATAATAATTTAATAAAATATATTCAAACAATCTAGAACGACAAAATTGTATATCTGTCAAAATAAAGAAACATCCCGTCAGCAAACCACCACAATGCTGCCAAATGGCAATAGAACAATGAGGAAAGGGCCTAATTTTTACTGTAGATGGTGGTTCCAAATAATCAATATTTAGTGGATCTTCCACCCCTTATAACTGAGACATAAGGTGATTTATCAATTTGGCCTGTTTCTTTTGGAACCCATAACTTCTAAATTACTCTGTATATTATTTTGATATTTCGTACACCTAATAACAATTATCAGAAAAATCTACAAAATTATTATCAAAAAGAAAATCCTACCGATTTTTTTAAATTGCTTTTTAATTCGAAAGAGCAGAAAAAGCTAAATCTACTTATGTACTTTTTATTTTTCCGCAGACAATTGTACTACCGAATTTATACCTTCAAAATGTAATTTATAGCGTTTTGGCGGTTACGAAATGGTATGGGAGAGATTTATAATTTAAAAGTTTTAGGTAATCGTAGAGTTTTAAAGTATATTTTAAGGGTAGAAGGAATCATTATTATTAATTTATTAATTAAACTAGTCTGTTTCATTTGTCTTTTGTTTCGTCCTAGACTTGAAGTTATCTATTTAAGTAATCATCACGTTTTTAATATTTTCACTTAAATTGATTAAATGTCTTTAAAGATAAAAATCAACCGGATTAAAATTGGGTTACTTCTGGTCAAAAACTATTATTATACTATTATAATTTTAAGATCTGGAACATTATGTGTGTTTCAAAGTAGTCACTCTATGCGTATAAACAGCTACCAGTGTTTCTGTCATGAGTGGAAGCACTGGTCGAACTGCCTTTAGAACCTCCTGCGGTTCCGCTTGAAATTACTCAATACTAGATTTCAAACACGAAAACTGCTAAGAGTGGAACGATGCTAAGTCGGGTAAGCAGGGTGGATGGATTATTTTTGGTCAAAAACTGCCTTATCAAGATGGTAATGTTGCAGGCGCAGGTTGTCGTTATGTCCGATCCAGTTTTTATTTCGCAACATTTCCAGGAGTTTCGTGTAATATTCTCCCTTAGTACCATCTAAGTAGTAGGAACTGTTGGAACAAACTTTTGTTCGACAATTACACGAATGTCGAAAAAATAGTATTAGTGACTTTTTTGTTTGTGAAGGATTTGGCGTCTTCCATTATAATTATTACTATTTGGTTTCCGAAAAGTCTCTGTACACCCATGTTTTTTCACCTATTATAATCTTAGACAGAATGTTTGGGTCCTTTGCCTTCGTTTGTTAAAGCTCTGCGCAGATATACAAGGAGTCGGGAACAAACTTCTTTAGTCACGTCGTAGATGATTTAATGTCGGTCCTGAAGCATAATTTGATAAACAGTAGCAATAATGTCTGAACCGATGTAAGATGAATACCTACTTAAATTCTTACCTGTTAAAAACTTTGGACACCTGTATTTCGCTTATTATTGAGCTTTCGAAAACTGCGTATATAAAAAGGTACCTTTATTTTTAGGTGAACTATCACCTCTAGAAGTATTGCTCGACAATTTTGGACCACCTTGTACAATATATTTTTATTTAATTCTCCCGAGTAGGTGCAATAAACATTTTTAGTGTTCAAGTAGAACCAGGTTAGCGACATATATTCTATTACCTAATACATTTATAAACTTCTTATACTTAATCAACCAATTAAGTTCATACTTATTTTTCTGCATAAAAGGAATAGACATCCAGTTCCCTCGAAACTTGTAAGGTTCTTTGTATATAAACTTCGAAGTGTTAACTAGCAAGTTTCCATGCATTGTATTTCGAGAAACTTTCACTAAAAACTTTTCCATTAACCGCACTTGTGCATATTAACAAGGGTTCGTTACCTTCAAAGTTATACCTTGGCGCTTACTGAGGAGAAAAATCAGTAACGGATCGTGAACAGTTCTAAGTTTACACTGAAAATATTTTTGAAATATAATTAACGGAATAGCGATTTAAAAAATATTTTAGAACTTTATGGTATTTTCTAGTCAAAGACTTTATTTAAAACAGCTTAAAGAATATCAACGAAATATACTTTTTAGTCACATATTACAAACTTAATGAGTAATGGTAACCCTTTTTGGCATACCACCAATTAGAAAAACTGATAAAATTTGAGCACCCACTAACAGAGAAAAAACAGATCTGCTCACCCATACCTACTAAATGTATTTTTACACCTTCTTCTAGAAACAATAATGATATGAAAACGAAGCATAGCTTGACGCCACATTTTAATTATCACCACCACCAACCGCTTTTTCACCAACCGAATACGATCTACTAAATGGGACTATTCTGAAATACGAAAAGCTATTGTTTCTGCTATTTTCCATAGTAATGCAAATAAGCACAAATCATAATAATTGCTAAGCCAGGAATATCTGACCTAAGCTAGTTGTTATAGGTCCATAAGTCTCCTGGCTATAACATCCAAAATATTTGAACGATTACTAGTTACCAGTTTAGAACAAACAATACATATAAATGAAATTATATTAGTGCATCAGTATCAATTAAAAAAGCAGCTACCTGATCAACCGTATCTAATTATTATAACATATGTAAGCGAACGTTACTTGTGAGTGAAAATTGATGAAGAACTGTGAAACTACCATCCTATTAGAATGGAAGTACTACAAGGCAGTGCACTAGAACTTATCCTTTACTTATTATAAAGAAGTGATGTCCCGATAACAAACGACAGCAGTGTTCGTAGATAATACAGTAATACTTGGCAAATTCAAACACAATAAGAGCCATTGAAAAACTGCATCTATACCTCAACCTATTTAAAATTCAGCTAGATCAACGGAATATAAAAGTAAATCCAACAAAATCTGCACAAATAACCCTGTCAATATGACTGAATCGCTGGCAAATGGCTGACTCACTGGCCAGGATAGCGGCCTCCCAGGAGATTCTGGACCCTGGCCCTCTCATTGGCCTGACAGCATCAGCCGTGATAAAACTAATGAAAGAACGCTCCCTAGACATGTTTAAGGAAAGGTGGAACGAAACAAGAAGCTGTAAGCTAGACAGGGAACTTATACCGTATCCCGACAACCGTACAGCCAAGAAATGCCTAGCAATGACCAGGCAGAATCTTCGCCTAGCTGTAGGCATTCTGACTGGCCATTGCCATCTTCGGAAGAATCTCCATAGAATGAGGCTATTCGACATGTCCCTATGTAGAGTGCGAACATGAAAATGAGATAATGGAACACATTGTCTGTGATTGCCCACTCTTACCAATAAGATACTCTATGTTTCTCGAGTACTGGCTAATACTGTTCCATATAAAAGAGTCTCCTCAAGACAACGTTATCACCTACATAAATTCAGTAGGTTGGTTGACGAACTTGAGGAGCTATCAAACAAGAGGAGGATGCACAATGGGCCAAATGTGGTCTAAGTGCTGTGAGGTTTCCACCCTCCCCACGCCGGTCACTTAAGAAACCGAAATTTTTTTAGGATTCGTAAATCAGTTTTAAAGAAAATTGGCATATACGAGTATTCTTTATTTGGAAAAATAAATAATAAAAACATTTTGATAATTACTTTTTTATTTATTTTTTTATTCATTAATTTAAAATTTAAAATTAATTAAACCGGTAAATTTTTATTTAACAACTTACGAGAAGTTTACTTTAATAATTAATATGTTTCTATATTTTTATTGAAAAATATTTAATAAAAATACTTTTAGCGGACATGGACCGATTCTATGAAATATTGATAGAATATTTAGTTAAAAAATTATAATTAGGAGAATATTGAACTTTAGATACTTTCAAATATCTCGAAAATAGTTTTTATTATTATTATATTATTATATTATATATATATATATGTATATATATATATATATATATATATATATATTATATTAAGTATCAAAAAAGTATACCTATTATACACAAAAAATGAAAGAGTTTCCAAATTGAATATTAAAGTGTAAAATTAATGAGTGAAAAAAAAAATATGGCAGATTTCTTCTACTTAATAGGGTGTATGCGACATCTACGAGGTAACTCAAATCCTAATGCCATCTTCTTATTAAATAAAAATCTAGTGGGTTCAAGCCCGGTGACCGAGATGGCATCCTATCGCTCTTTCACGTCCTATCCATCTCTAGGAACACGATATCTAGATAGATACAGTCATCAGAGGGTAATATGGAATCGTTAGGATTGGGAAATATGGCAGGTACAGCTGACACAATGTTATATACAGGGTGGCTAAACGAAAACGTCGATTTTTGATCAAAGCGGGACACTTTTTTCCGGTATTTTCGACTTCGCTGCTTACACCTCCAAGCGAGGGTAACAATCACCCCAAAATACTTAAATAGCATTAGGGGTCGAGTAAGCTATTAATTATTAATTTTAAAGCCCTTTTAATTGCCTTTACAACAGTCTTTAAATTTTAAAATTCGGCCTAATACTTTTTAATAAATTACATTTTAAAGTTTAAATTATGTTAAATTGTTTACTTACTTTTTAATTAAATTTAATGTTCAAATTGATGATCAAACGCGTCCATACAATAATAAATATTTTGTTCGAAACGTTCTCGCACATTCCGAAGAATTTCCGGAGTGATTCGTTGGCACTGCTGGACAATTCTTTGACGCAAATCTTCTAAAGAGGCTAGTTGTGTTTTGTAGATTTTACTTTTGAGGTATCCCCACAAAAAAATCAAGGGGCGACAAATCTGGTGACCGTGGAGGCCATTCAATGCTACCTCTTCTCCCAATCCAGTGCCGTGGAAAATGTTAGTCTAAATACTGACGAACAATCAAAGCATAATGCGAAGGAGCACCGTCCTGTTGAAACATTAAATGATATACTGTTGGTCGTTTTCAATAATATCGGTCAAGGTAGGATCAATAGCATCTTCCAGTAATTGCAATTACATTTAGCCATTTAAATTACCAGGTAAAAAATATGGACCCACCAGCCGGTCACCAAAAATGCCAGTCCATACATTTAATTTTTTGCGGTTGCTGTGTATGTACCGCCTGGAAAATTCTTGGGTTAGAATCAGACCAGCAGCGTTAATTATGACGATTTACGGTACCGTTCATAAAAAATCTGCATTCATCGGAGAAACAGATATTAAAAAGAAACTGTGGATCGTTCGCTACTCGCTCACTCACTATTTCTCAAAATTGCAAACGGCGGTCATAATCAACCTCATTAAGTTCCTGCACTAAATGTATTTTATACGGATGGAATTTGTTCTTCTTCAAAATGGTTTGATTGATTCCAGACATAGATGCTAATTGCCTTGTATTTATCGTAGGATCTAGATGAACATGTCCCAAAACTGTAACTTTACTAGCTGTATTAACAACAGGCGGTCCATTTTCCAGTCTCTTGAAATTTTGCACTAACTCTAGAACATACTTCCTACTGACCTATTTATATTGATATTTTTCATTAAATAACTGATCCGTTACATTTGCACACTTATTGTTCCTAAAATAAAGCGAAATGATATCTATCCTTTCCGCAATGGAATAAACCATGGTATTTTTTGTATAAAAATAAATATGCGGATCGAAAGAAAACAACATTTATTAACAATTAATACAACCAATGTAAAATTTTAAGAATAGAAACAAAGATAAAATAAAAAACTTAAAAACGCAGGTGAAATTTACCTGGGGCAGGTAGGCTGAAGGTGAGAATGGCATACATATTTTTTACAATGTACACAAAAATATTTGGTTTTTTGAGTCCTTTTTGCAAAATAACATCGTTTTCGTGTTCCATCAGGAATTTCTAGATTATTCTGTATTTTTGTAGTCCCGGCTACTTCTTGTCTGCGTCTATTTACTTCTCCGTTGAAACAAAAGGTTCCCTCAAAGACACTTTTTTCAAAATGAATATAAACTTTTTCTCATTAATAATTTTACAAAATTGTATCTGCCATTTGGGTCATCCTCTGTGAATTTTTAATTATAGTAGTCGAGTTGTCCCTTCGCGCAATTAGTGGCGGCCAGTTATCCTTGACTGTAACTTCACTTTTTAAAAAAGACTAATAACTATTAAAATCCTTGGTTATTTAAATTGATATACGTTGCTAAAATAATTTGATAACTTTATTATAGAACCTGATGTACGTTTCTAGATAACTGTTATTGGATTTGTCAAAAAAATTGGAATTAGTATTTTTATCGATTCCAAATTAATCACAAAGTGTCGGGCAGTTCCTAATTTTTTTTTTTTATTTTAATTTCATTTCATTGAGTACACATAAATAATTATTATAATTATACATATAAAAATTGACTAAAATATTGGTCATTATTATGCAGCCGCATATTGTGAAAAGTCTCTTTGGTGTTTTTTATATTAAATTAAAGAAAAATATAAAACATTTACTTGCTTTTCTATTTAAAAAAAAAATTGTCTAAAATTTTTGGTCCGATTTTCGATTTTTATATAACATTTGTATCACTCAATTGTTTTTTAACTGTTCTGGAATTTTTTATTTTTTAAAGACTTTTACATTCATTTTATTTTCAAATGATCAAATTATTCTAGAAATGTTTCGTGCTCTTTCATATTTGAATACTTTTACCAATCACCAGAATTTGTCTAATGGCGGCTCTCTAAAAACAAATATTTTATGTTTCCAATCAAAATATTTTAGTGCCCCAACAAACAAACATTTTGAATTTAATCGGCCGTAAATCTGGAACTGAAATAAATATAAATTTAAGCTTATTCTGGTAAAATTTGGGAACTTTATTTACTTTCATAAATTGTTGATTTAAGTTACCACTAATTGATTTCGAATCTGATGTAAGTTAAAGTAAATTTCCTATTGGTATTTGTTTTAAAGATATTCATTGAGTTTAATAATTGTATGTCATATTTACTCTTTTTTAGCTTTTAGAGATATATTACTTAGGGTTTCAAGGTCTTTTTAGACTTTTAAGTATATACAGGGTGTCCAAAACTCACACAAAATGTAGAGCTCATTTTATATCGATTTGACGATTACCTTATCCAAAATTCAAAACGGATTTCTGATCAATGATATTATTTTGTACATTATTTAGTTCTAAAAATGAGCCCAATCAAATTGCCTGAATCAGGTTTTTTAATTGTAGTCATAGGCAGATCGTTTAAGTGGGGTATCGGACACTTTTATTCATCATTCTTTTGTCTCTCAAAATGTCGCTGTTTTAACATGATAATTAATAAATTTCGACATTTAAAAAAATGATTTTTCGCAGCCGTTTATGATAATTCAAAAATTTATTTGTTAATTAATATAAAGACATAAAAAATTTAAATCTATTTTTCTCGAAAACGGTTCGTTGTAGAAACTTCAAATACGAGTATAATTTTTTTTGTAAAAATGTCACGATTTGTTAAAAATAATCCTAAAATGACAATATTTTGAGAGAGAAAATATCTAATCCCCCACCTAAACGAGCTGCTAATGACGACAATTAAAAAATCGGATTTACGTCATTTAATTGGGCACAAAACAAAAAATAAATAGCCAAATGTCATTTAAAAGGGAACCGTTTAAGTTATTTGAATTAAATTGGTATTAGAGCATCATCTTTAAAGAGGTATAGCTCCCGTAGGAAGCATTTTTGGATAAAATGATTTGCATCAAATCGGCATAAAATAGCTCTTCATTTAGCAGTTTCTTTCTGTGAAGTTACTTTATAGACACTCTGTATAAATTGGTTATAAACAAAGGTAGATACACGTTCTTCTGTGGGGCAGATTGTACTCAAATTCCAATTAAGAAAAGATTTTTTTTATTTTATAATATTTAATGTTTATTTGCTATTCCTTTAGGTTATGACTACTCGTATACATATCTATAAATTAATTCCGAATACAATCAATTATTTGCCAATAAAATTGAAAATACTGTTTTTTTATTAGTAGGTACTTAATTCATTTTTTGTTTAAGGGCAGCCATTAAAAAATAATAAAGTCACACACATATTAAAATATTTGTAGTCCCTTTCATTCCTTTACGATTAATAAATAATCGTTACTTTAATTAATAACCTACGATTATTGTAAATATGAAAAAAAAATCGCTATTTTCGCATATATCATCTTCAAGTTTTAATAGACGATTGACAGATATTTTTCTAAAAAATATTTTGGTTATTATTATATGGATATTTAGTCCAAAAGGTAATCTAAGACAATTGAACTTCCCAGGTTTAATTGTTTGTTCAATAGTGTATATTGAGGATATTTTAGGTGTTCCTTAATTTAATATTCCTCCAAAAAATCAAGTTCTTCTTTTTTGTCACTTTATGAAGTACTTCCACTGTTGTTTCCATTGTGTTATTAAGTGTAAATTTGTGTTTCCTGTCAATGAGGTGTTTTGGGTCGTTACGCAATTTACATTTGACTTTTAATTGTTTTAATCTATAAGTGTTTACAGTAGCATATGTTAAAATTTCTTAACAATTTACATCAAAAAATTAAATTTACTGTTGAAATTGAAGAGAACAGTTCTATAAATTTCTTAGATATATCTAATTATCAAAAGAGTAAACTGTAATCTTTAATAATCAATTTATCGTTAACTAATTCATACAAATATGACTATTCCTTATAACCCCAACCACCCTATGTCACATAAATTAACAGCGTATAATTTAATGATACATGGAGCTTTTTCAATATCAATGAGTAAAGATGATTTTAAAAATCAAATTAATATAATAAATATCTTTTAAAGTAAGAAATAATGTAGGTTCATTTTTATGAAATGTAAAACCTAAAATTAATAAAATCGGGTATTTACAAACTAAATTGTCCGGATTGTAACGCCATCAATCTTGGCCAGACACGTAGAAATTTTAACATACGCTACTGTGAACACTTACGAACTTATAGATTAAAACAACCAGATAAGTCATTATGCAAAACCCTCATTGACACTAAACACAAACCTACACTTAACAACACAATGGAAACAATAGTGGAAATACTTCATTTAAGTAACAAGAAAGTAGAACTTGATTTTTTGGAGGAATATGAAATTAAGAAATACTTAAAATATCCCCAATATACAGTATTGAACGAACAATTAAACCTGAGAAGTTCAATTGTCTTAGATTACCTTTTGGACTAAATACCCATATAATAATATAGGATTTTTAGTACAAATACCGTTGCACGTCAGGAGTGACGTACCTCTTTCGTCAGAGTACTGCCAACTAATTAAAATTTCCCTAACTAAGATAAATCATACGAAACATCACGAAAATTCACGAGGACTCATGAACGTAGTCACAGTACTAAAAAGCCGAAAAAGTAATCGTAATTATTTTGATAATTTTAGAATTATTTCAATTATATTGGCTTATATACGTCTTATTCTTTATAATATAAAGTTTATAAATCATTATTATATGTTTAGTACTCAAAAAACCATAATTTACATTAAATAATTTTGAAATTTTCTACGCCCATGAGACTCGTATTTATGATGAAGAAATGACATTGTAGCGATTGGCATGCCTTGATGCGACGTTGTCGAGTATTTAGATTGAAATATTTCAACGATTTCTGACGTCCGGCCGTCAACCAGTTGTGTGTTTTCACCACGTTTTCGGTAATTTTATAATATTGTCTTTATTTTTTTGCTTTGCTAGATAGTTAACTTATAAAAAAAACTGTTTTTTTCAAAACAAACATAGTGTGAATAAGCTGATTATTGACGTTTATTTCTACAAAATGCCAAAAAAACTAAATAGTCGTTGTAAAGAGCTTGTATATTCATTAATACAGTACTTTGAACGGGAGCGTGTTACGTCTTCCTCCCTATCATTGTGTTTTCAACCCCATCGAACTTATTTGGGGCCTTTCTAAGCAATATTATAATAAACATATTGGCAGAGACGGTAATAAAGAACAAGATTCTTTAAATATGTGGTCTGAAGCTCTTAGAACAATTACTCCTGAAGTATGGAAAAATTCTATTAAACATACAGAAAAAGAAATACAAAAATGGTATGAAAGAGAGAGAGTTTTTGATAGACTAGAAATTAATCCCATCATTATTAATCGTAACAGCGATGACAGTGATTCAAGTGATTCAGATTTGAATTAGGAGAAATGATTTACCTTTTGTAGGAATTCGAATATTGTAGTTGAATTGTTTCTTATAAGAAAAATATATATTTTTTTAAACAAAACATTGTCTTATTTTAATAACAATAAATAGTTTGCTATCTTTTTTATATGTCTCTATTTTATTTATTTAATAAAAATATCGTACAAATAAACAACATAATATAACGATTTTTATAACAGATTATTGAATATTAAAAGTAGATAATACAGCAAGAAGAAGAAGAAGAATATCACAGTTGTAGATTGCTAATGAATCAACTGAGAAAAACATTTTTCAAATGTACTTTAAAACTGGCAGGATGAAGTGTCTTGAGTGTGAGGATCATATATTGTTCATATACGCTTCAATAAATTAATTTTTCATAATAATAAAGCTAAACAACATAACCTAACCTTACATTTTTGAAACCCTACATTCCTCGACAATTTAGACAAGCCGACAACACTGCAGGGTCGTGATCTCATAATTGATATATGACGTGCAACGGGATTTGTATTAAAAATCCTATAACCAGAATAGTTTTTAGAAAAAGAAGCATTTTCTATACATAGATTACTTAGTGTTGATTGGTTGAAATATTTTTGACAAGAAATAATTTATGCTTGTCAAAGATATGTCAATCCTCTATTAAAACTTGAAAATGCTATATGTGAATATATCGAAACCGTTACTGTGTACAATCTATACACATTTCATTTACTTCTAGATATAAGACATTAATGCTAGTAATACTGGATAAAGATAAATTATAGCAATCTGTAGATGTTTCCAAAGAGAATAAAAAAACAGGTTCTTCAAGTAATTGTATCTGCCTTATAGACTCTTAAATATTTTATCATTAATTAATTTTGATAATATTGTGATATTAATTATTTGTGATCATAGATATTTATTTAACAGACACAAAAGACGAGAAATATAATTTATATTTGTTTTCAAGAGAAGATGTTCCCATAAGAACAATATATATCTATTTATAACTCATCCTTGAAATACCACGAATTATTCTCCAAAGAACACACTGAAAATGATGAACTTTGCCGGTACGTTGTTAGAAGTTACCATTTTAATTAAAGTTAGCACATGTCATAACTGAAACTTCAAAACTTTCTTGTATAATAAATCTTATTCTCATGCAAAGTTTTAATGAAACAATTCAGTTATAAAAAGGACTCAAGTACGGCTGTATCCAGTTAACTTTTGTTAGGAAATAATGAATTTAATGTAGCATAATAAATGTAAAGATTTTATAATTATTACGATTAGATAAATAGATTTGGCTTTTTCTGAATTTAATCTTAATAACCTCATAATGTATCTTTGTCAAACAAGGGCAGGACTATGACATCTATGGATATGACTTAGTTAGATTTTAATTACTAACAAATCTCTATAAGATATAAAATTATTTATTATTATTATTATTATTATTATTATTATTATTAATTACAAATAAGGGCAGAAAAGCAAGCTCCTGTTATGCCCAAAATTTGAGAAGAAAGACAATATAAAACTACTGACCAAAAAAAAATGAAAATTAATTAGTTCAAAACTAAATATTTAGCGCAGTAGAGTCCTACAAATAAAATAGTGTACAATCAAGCCTGTTTTTAAAAGTGAAAATGATGAAATTGTGTCACAATCCAAATTGTTCCAAATATTGAATATTCGGTTGGGCAAGAAGTTAACAGTGGACCTTGCTATCGCCTGTTCTTTCTTCAGCTTGAAGTGGTGGCCTCTTAAACGTTCGTCTTTGTTTAGAGTAAACAGCGCTTTCAGGTCTCCGAAGTTGTACTTGAAAAATTCGGAAGGAGACAATTAAGGCACCCCGCAGACGTCGATTCTCGAATGTACTTAAATGAGCCATGGACAGTCTATCTTCATAACAAGGTCTTACTCGGCCAAATGCTAGTCTTGTGGCCTTACGTTGGACATTTTCAAGTAAAGTCTTTTCTCGAGTAAGATCAGGATTCCAGATAGGTCCAGCAAGAATAGGTCTGACATATATGGAATAGAGTTTACAAACCGACTTTCGAGAGATGCGTGAAAAGCACTTCCGAATCAGGAATAATTTTGAGTTTGCACTTTTACAGACCGACGCTATCTATGTGTTCCGACTAATTTAAGTCACTAGTAATTATTACTCCGAGGTCGTTGTGGGAGATTATGCAGTTTAAAGGATGTCCATTAATAAAATATGGTAAGTTTGGGTTGTTCTTGCCGATATGTAGACCAACACATTTTTCAGTATTAAGAGGAAGTAACCACTCTATAGACCACTTAAATATTAAGTCAAGATCGTGTTGAAGTACATATTGATCAATAACAGGATTCACATATAGTTTTGTGTCATCAGCGTAAATAGAAACCTTACTAGAAGGCATGAGCGGAAGATCATAAGGTTATACAGAAAAAAGTAGTGGTCCAAGTACTGAACCTTAAGGAACTCCGCTTCTGACTGGTTTTTTTGATGAGTAAGCTTCACCAACGCGAACTCGGAAATAGATAGGAAATCCTGAATCCAAAGATTTAACTTTTCACGGATGCCAAATTGAACTAGCAACCTATGTTTAGGAATACGATCAAAATTGGAGAAGTCTAAGTAGACTACATCGACAGGATGGCGATTGTTTATGGATGTAGTCCAGTCGCTGACACAGCGGAGTAAGTTTGTGATTGTTGACCGCCCTTTGATGAAACCATGCTGTTGGTAAGGGATCACATTTTCTTGAAGTAGAAACTCGGATATAGCTTCATAAATAATGGCCTCCATGACTTTGCTAACAATAGGTACGAGGCTAATTGGACGATAATTATTACAATCAAGTTTGTTACCCTTTTTAAAAATTGGAGTTATTGTGGCTAATTTCCAGGAAGAAGGGAGATAACCCTGATTAAAAGAACAATGCATTATTATGGATAGAGGGGTTGCTATAGAATCTACGCATTGTTTAAGGAAAAAAGAAGTTAATCCATCCAATCCAGGCGATGAATTATTACGCAGTTTCGTAAATATTGTTTAATTACCTCTGGTGTAAAATGAATGTTGTCGAGAGTTGCACAGAGACGTGGACACACTATTTGAGGTAGATTATCGTTAGGTTCATCTGTGAAAACCTGGGAGAAAAACTACGATAAGAATTCCGAAGATTCTTTATTGGAAGAACATAACGACCCGTCGGCTTTTTGAAGTAATGGAATTGAGCCTTTAGAGGAAAAAGATGTGCGAATATACTGGTAAACTTTTTTACTATTACAACTTGCAATGATAGATTCCTCAAACATTTTTCTTAGAGCTAATAAGGCCTGTTTGACTGTGTTGGAAAATCTACGGTGAGCAATAAAATCATCAGGGGAGTTTTAATGTTTATATGTTTGCCCAAAGTTCCGTTTATGTCGAATTAAGCGTATAGCGGATGAAGGTTTTAAGTGATTTTTGAATACTTGCCGTTTAATTGTGTGAACTGAAATAGTCTCAGTAGCCTTGACAAGAAAAGCGTCCCACATTGACGAAGGGTCGGTTAGATTATGAAAAAGATTATTCCAGTCAAGTTGGTACAAATCGCTATTAACTTTGAAGAAATGTGTAACAGTTATAGTCTTTGCGTTCATTTTATTATGATTTTTTGTTAGGGTAAATTGAGCATGAAAAGTCATAACTGCATGATCGGATTTACCAATAGGAGAGGTAATGTCAATCGTTGTATTTAGTTGTTCGTCATTAGTAATTAGTAGATCGAGTGTAGAAGGTTGATTGTTTTGCCTAAATCTGGTAGGTTTAGTTATGAGTTGCGACAGGTGTTAATAATGAAATTTTTAAATGAGATATGTGAACTAACTCCATCGGATAGGAAAATAGCTGGCCCTTTAATATCTGGAAAGTTAGAGTCACCTACGATGACTAGATTATCAAAAGATGATGTTTCCTCTAAAAAGTAAATAAGTTAGTTATCAGTTCCAGGTTGAATGCCAGGAGGGCGATAAAGACAAATAAGATTAATTGTAAATACATTTCTGGTGATGGTTAAGTGAAGTATATCTAAACTGGCAATCTGTATGTCGTTAGTACAAATAGAATAGTTATCAGAGAGATAAATACTCTCCTCCTACGCGATTTAGGCGATCCTTCCGGTAGATAATTCTTCTTATTACATCCACATGTGCCAAGATAAAGATAATTATGCAGAATTACCGTGTTACTAATTAAATTGGAATCATATGCAAAGCTTTTTTACATATTTAATTGTAAAAAAACGTTATTCTTTATAAAAAATATTTTGCTTGGTCTAAAAACTAAAAATGCAACCATCACTTCTTAAATTTTTTCAGTCGTATACGAGATTTATCAAAAAATTTGTAACAATAGGTGGTTATAACGACCATATATTTTTTTCTGTAATACTGTATTTGGAATAATAATTTCAAAAAATGAAAAATTAGCACATTCATCAATAAAATTTAACTATGTCGTCAATGCGCAAGCTCCTCAAGCGGTATCAAATACTTTTAGAGCAGTTAGATTTAGCAATGGCTTTAGATACCTTAAGGGACGTGAAAATTTGCCCTGGCTTATAAATGAAGGACCCACTATTACTTAATTTAACAGCTTGTGGTTAAATCAAAGATTTTGAATTCTTCTGGAATAAAAATATATTGACTTCAATTAAAAGATAAAAGATACAGGGTGATCAACTTATACTCCGAAGTTTGATATGTCAGTTATCTTGAAAAATAGGAAAGAATGTTTAAAATTAAATTTATAGATAGAGTCAAGCTTCATATTTTAAAATTATTTTTAATATACATACGGTCACAGCATCAAAGCTATGTTTTTTTAAATGGAACACCCCGTATATTTTTACATTTTTAGAAACCTCTTGCCGAGCTAATTTCAACGATACGTCACACTTGAATTCTATTATGTTTAATAAAGGATCTACAGCCACCTGAATATCACATTTTTTTTAAATTTAAAGGTCTATAGCAGCCAAACTGTTGAAAATCAATAAAAACGGTTTACATGTCTCTTTTCAAGTTCTATACGATGTATGATATCAGTAGAAATTCTATAATATAATGTAGCTTTCAATGAGCTCGACCCACACATCCACTGCGAGCTGTTACTTATAGAAAATAACATTAATCTTTACGATTTCCAACGTGATCTAGAGAACTGGAATTGGGATATAATCCTTAAGATGGAAGACATAGATAATAAAATTGAATATTTAAATATTTCCATCCTCAGTCTAATTCACCAACATGCTCCGGTTATTGAAATTAAAATTAATAATAAACGAAAAATTCAACAGCCTTGTATTACAGAAAACATTAGATTAATGCAAAAACTGCGTGACAATGCATTAAGAAAATATAAAAGGACTAGATTAGAGAGTCATTAGGATTATTATAAAAATCTGAGAAATTACACGTCTTTGCAATAAAACGAGAGAAAAAGGCTGATCTTACTTTTAAATTGTCTCATTGTAACTCAAAAGGGAAATGGAGAAAACTCACAAAATTAGATGTCAGAGCTAACAGAAAACAGTTAATTTCATCTCAACTTACAAGCAATTTAAACAAAGTGAATGAATTCTTTGTTAATAATGTAAAGAATATTGAACAGCTTGATGACCGTAAAATTTTTATCAAAATAATATAATGCAAAATGTTCAAAGTACTCTATATTTTGACAAAACAATAAATGAAGAACTGACGTTAATAATTAAAAATATAAGAACTCGAGCCTACGGTTCTGATAACATTAATATTCAGATGATACTACTTTGCTGTCCATTTATTATCCCCTAATTGACTCATATTATAAATAAGTGTATTCGAATAAATCATTTTACCTTCGCGTAGAAACAAGTTCATATCATCCCTCCACCAAAAGTATCCAATCCTAAAGATTACAGTCAGTTAATTTGTACTAACTATTTTGCCTACACTCTTTAAACTTTTTGAAGTCTTGGAAACTCGTATAAGTCAACATGTAGCAAGCTTCAAACTTTTACCTGCAAACCAATCCGGTTTCAGAAGTGGTTAAAGTTGTGCAACTGCAATGGCAACTGTAACAGATGACATTTTGCGTTCCCTTGACGAAAACTAAAACTAGATTATTCCCGAGAATTTGACATGATTTCGTGTTTCCAGAACGAGTCCTAATGCGTTCACCTTTATTGCATATGCTTGCTTTGGAAACAAGTTCAGGGAATCGGGGGAAAAGAAGGAGTACCCCTCAATGAACAATTAATATAGAAGATATAGAATAGAATAAAAGGGTGACAATAAGAACAACAATGCCCAAAGTGGCAGTAACCAATAAGACTCAAAAAAATTATGTACTAGAGTCAATATAATAATAACAAGAGCATAATTAAAATAATAAGTAACCCTTAATATGGAGCTGCATATTAATAAAGCAATATAGCAGGTTACTAGAAGTAAATACATATAGGTTCTGCTATTAAGAAGAAGAAACACCTAGATATTATACAATAGTTTTACAAGGCTAGTATTTCTGATAATAGGAAAAGAGAAACCTAATGCATAGAAAAATATTTGTTCAAACTGTGTAGTTCCAAAAAATCTATCAGAACAAGCTACTATAAGATTAGAAGAAGGCATTTATGAATTTTTATGGAACAGGGTGGAAGAGACAAATAGTCCTCGGTCCAATTTGTAATCTAAATTTTAATTATTTGTTTATAAATATTTATGAAAAATTTTTTATTTGTTTTTACATTTTTAGATTTAATTTCATTTTGCCGACTTATTCATTTATTTAGGTTTTTGAAAATTGTTAATTGGGTGTAAATTGTTGGTGCTATAAAATGGAATGTTATTTATCCAATTACGTTCGACATGCTTCTATTTTCTTAACATATCTACTTATCCAATTTTATATTACAAGTACATTTTCAAACGGAAAAATTAAATTGAAAATTCATCCATTTTTTTTGTTCGTCATTTTGCGTACTTCGGTCCATGAATTAGCAAAGAAAGCAAGTATTGCATAACCGGTGAAAGATGAAATGTTGGCGCCGAAGCGAGATGTTTATACACAGTAGAAGTAACGCTATTCTCAGACCTGTACCTTGAGGTATCATAATAACAATGTTTATAATCTACTTTCCAGTAATCATTTGTAGAAATTTGAACTTAATCCCCGAATACAAACGCATTTCGTGGTATCGTGATTAACTGTATCAAATATTTTGACCAAGTTAAAGAATAGTTTCAATTATTAAATGTTTTTTTAGTGCTCTATTTAGATTTGTTTTATGTAGGGAGTACTTTGTCAAATGTTGCGTAATTATTTTTTCTTAGAATTTGTAGTTAGTTTTTTCGAAGCAATCCTAGTTAGTTTTAATATTGGGATTGTACTTGCTCATAAATTAAACAGTAATAATAATAAAAAGAGTTAGTTGTTTTTATATTTTTATTTTTAATAGTACAGTAAATAACATCTAAACATTTATGGGCATTTTCTTACTGTGTATGTTCGCCATACCATTGCTTGTACATTTTCATGTTGCAAATGATTCTTATTGAAAGGAAGTAAATAATCTCGAATAGTGAAAGCAATGAGAAGCCTATAAAAAGCCCTAATAGTCCTCCGACGTTGGCCAAAAACTCTAAATTTCCGTACATCTCACTCCTAACATGCGGAATGAAGTAGCTGCTTTTGAAATAAATAACCAGTTGAGACCATACAAACCTAAAAATAAATAAATTGGTGGTTTTATGCTCAGAACTATTTTTATTTATATTATGTATAAAATAATAATTAGTTATTATAATACTCTCCAATTATTCAATGGCAATTGCATTTTTTACTTAATTCCAGATTAAAGAACTAACTTTTGATTTTTAAGTCTGTAGTTAAGATGTGTGTTTGATTGTTTTTCATCATTTCATCGTATTTCTTTACAAGACCACTTATTTGTTATCTATGTCGTCTATTGGATTCATTAGGAACAAGGGTTATTTTTTAAGCTCTGATCGATCACAAAATTAAAATCATAGCGAAAATCTGATAAAGTTTTATTCCGATATGTTGTGCAGTGTCTTTAGTATGCCCGTCGAAGTAAGCACATAAACATGCCTACAACAATTGTCTTCCACCAAGAAATGAATATTGTGTACGGTGAAACTTTCTTGAGTGAGAACAAAGTGCAGCAATGGAGCAGGAACTTTGAAGCAGGATGTACGATGTTCATGGTGCAGACTGTCAAGGAACTAAGCGAGTGACTATCGATGATCAGTCAATTTAAGAGAATATCGTCGATTCAGAATTTCTGTATTGATCCCCTGATATTTATCTCTTTGCCCACATGAAACGCTTACATATTTTTCTTCTTCTTCTACTGCCTATTCATTAATGGATGTTCGCGATCATTAATCTCATATCCACCGATTGGAATAGCAGCCGTAAATTCATCATTCCCACCCATACCTAGACGTTATTATGAATTGAAACATTTGGAATGCTACTAAAGGTGTCACAATTAACCAAACCAATTTAATGTCTTCATTTTCATTAAATATATTGACGGATTAAAGTCATCACTCAAAATGGATGAGTCACCACTTAGGGTAAAAGTATACGATATGATAGTTAACAATCGAATGAAGTGCATAAATATCAAAATTACGTAACATCAACATCATTTTAAAAATAAGCTGCTTAATTATACCACTGCGTGTCTTTGCTTTTAATCACTACTATGGGGGTATACGAAATCGTATTATTCTCTAGACGTCTGGTCTAGAGGATTAATACTTTGGTCCCCCTTCTCTAATCGAGACTTGAGTCTGGTACCAGGAATACATAAGGAATATCCCGGCAAATGAAGTTCAAGTGGAAGTATATTGATTAGAATATTTACTAATTCACGTTCTTTTACCTTTCACCGTTGCATCTTTATAAGTCTTTACATAGGTGTACGCACCTTATATAGAGACCAGAAGGCCTGGAAATTCAAAAACAAAAAGTCACACTTTCTGTTAAAAATTATGACATTGAAGAAGCTAAGAAAATAAGTAAACATGGTATAGTTTTTGGAGGTGATTCAAAACGAGGTTTGATTATAAGTCCTAGAAGATGTGGCAAAATCAATGTCATGCTTTCACTCCTAGAACACCCGATCGGTTTAAGAATTGAAAATGTATACCTGTTTTCTAAAAGTTTACATCAAGCAAAATATAAATACAAGATGGAGGAGGTAATTGAATCAGTTAATAAAAAATAATTCCATTATAATATTTGACGATATTGCTACGTGTCATCAAAATATTACACAAAATGATTTATATTGTGGACGACACAAATCTACACATTGTTTTTATCTTTGTCAGACATATTCAGCTATTCCCAAGCATCTAATTGTATGTCTCTAATTTTCGAATTATTCGATTTTTCAACAAAAATAAATTTAGAAAACGATACATATTTCTCTTTTGTTTGTGATAGGCTTTCACCTTTAGAAGCCAATTCCTTGATAAACAAATGAAAATCGTAATTTGAAAGATTATGGAAAAATACAGTTATAAACTTTGATAATTTGTAATTTAAATTTCAGAAATTATATGGAGCATTTCTAAGTTTTCCCGTTAGATGACAAGGGTTTCTAATTTTTTATCTAGAAGGTGAAAAGGTTTTTCACATATGTGACGTATAGTTGCTTTCGCGAAACTTTCATTTTCTTCCATAGGCATAACGTGTTTTATAAGTTTATGATATAAATTTTGAACAATCGTATCTAATTTTTCAACAAATACTTTTCGACTCTTACTGCTTCTGGACCGTGATATATTTCAAATTTTGAAAGACTATCATCATAAGAACACTTTACGTAAAATGCAAGAGCACGGTGCATGCTCACATACTTTTACTGCAAATGAATTTCTATCAAAAGATTCCGTGTGATCGATTGGTTTCAGCATACTCCCGAAATCTGAATGAATTACGAAAAGTACAGGAAGTTGCTTTTCAAAATTGGAAAACTTTAATATATTTTCAGCAATCATTTGACCACACTTATTTTTCACTAAATCTGTTGTTGGTAATGTTGTATACATAAAAGCAATCAGTTTGTTCATGGTTTCTTAATTTTTCATGACTTCGAAACGATTGTAAACATCCATCAGAAAGGAATATTTTGTTTGGTTTTTTGATTACTTATTAATTTAGATAAATCTGTAATGAGGCAATTATTGAGCAGAGCAAAAAAGTACATACACACACTTAGAGGTTCAACACAAGACTGTATTTATTATATCTATGACAACACAGCATGGTCAATATGCCAATAGATGGCACCACGCTATTTCCTTTCTGTTGATATATTTTCAACAGCAATAATGCCTTTTCTCCTCATTATCTGTTATTAGTAATAAATTAACATGAGTAGCTTGGTGATTAGGTGTGAGATATAAAGTTCCGATAAGCTTATAATTAATTTTGAATTTTTTGTAAAATATTCTAACCCTTAAACATTGATAGATATATTATTAAGCTTTTCAAATTTTGGTGATATCTGTTAATTTAATAGAAAACTCAATACCTTTGAAACCTAACAGTATAATGTAGTGTGAGTATGGCGGTGGTGTCTTTGGATCACCCTCAGAAGGAAACCAAGCGAAATAGCCATTATCACTATTCAAAACTGCTTGCTCGTAGGCTATTGCTGAAGGTAGCTTAATATAAGGGGATGCAGAAATACTAGAAAATTTGTTGATATTAGATATGAAAAAAAAAGAATTTCCTGTAGAGCCCAATTTGAATCTTTTTCCTGAAACTCGGATGCTTGAGAGGAAATTCTATCAGTGAATTCTTCATATATTGTATTCAAATCGGAAGATGCGGTAATTATCTAATTTGCTATATTTAAAGACTAAATATCTCTCATCATGGTCTCAGGTTTCACATAAATAACAAACATTTCTGAATTTATTTTTAAAGTGTAATATAGTTCCAAATATTCACTAATTTTCTTCAGCACTTTTATCTTATTTAATAAATCCACATAATTAATTCGTTTGTTGATACTAGAAAATCGTTAGGAAGCAATTGGATTCTTAAACGCATCATACAGTTTAGTTATACCAGTTTTCAATAATTCTGTAGTCATTGCTCTAATTGCCGTTTCACAAAGGACCGATGGTCAGTACTGACGATCGGTCGTAACCGATTGTCAGTGGATCCGTATGCTTTTCACACCAGGCGTATTATCAGTTATCATCATGTATCTAAATAGCGTATATGACAACGTTGTTGTCGGTTTCTGATTTATTAAAATAATACAAACGTCGAAACTAGTAGATACAAGAAAAATCGCCAACAGCGCATCAAAAACGCAATCGATGGTCCGCATACGCCAAGGGCTCGACCGATGGCCAAACGACGAAAATCGGTCGACCGATTGTACGCAAACTTGTGAAAAAGACCATTTGAATAATGGACCCAATCGATCATCAGCACTGATGATCAGTCCTTTGTGAAACGCCACTAAGTCTTTTTGGGGGAACTGGACCCAACTGTTTACACCATCTTATCTGATGATTATGTAGATTATCTGCTCTCGAAAATTGTTTACCACATTTCTCACAAAAAATAGGAGATAATTTTTGTCTACAATTTAAGAGATGACTTCGTAAATTTTGTACTTTTTCTCACAATTATTACACTGTATCTTAACGTAGTACTTGTGAAAGTACTCTCGCTTTAAATAAATACCCCACAGGGTTTGACCTTGAATTTGACCTACTAACCTAGTGACCTTTACACGGGGTCAATGGCCTCCCTCACAACTCTCTCTCCAATCCCTACTACTTTCGCGATTACCCTTCTTTATTTCTAATGGTGCTGAATAAGTCTTCTACTGTTCTTAGCCCTGTTCATTGTCTGTCGTTTCGAAGCTTCCTCCTACCGACTTTCCTTCAATCTTTCCTTTGATTACTAATTGTAGGAATTGGTATCTTTCATTCCTTATTACATGGACTAGGTATGCAGTTTTTTGCGCTTGATGGTGTCCAACAGTTCACGTTCTCTTTTGATCCTTCTTAGGATCTCTTCGTTTCTCTTTCTGGCCGTCCATGGGACTTTTAGTATTCGCCTGTACGTCCACATTTCGAAGGCTTCAAATCTATTCATGGTATTTATTCTTAGCGCCCAGTCCTTCATATCATACAATAACACTGACCAGACGTAAAATTTTACAAATCTTATTCTTAGGTTGAGGTCAAAGTCGGTGTTAGTAAGAATTTTTCTGAATTTCATAAATAAGCTTCGGGTATTTTCGATTCGGCATTTGATTTCTGTACCGTATATAGTTGACCCACATTCCATTTACATTAAAATATAGGAGGATAGTATTTTGACAGAGACAAGCGCACCAGCGTAGAGAATTGGCTAAAAGCACTGTGTATCAAAACTCTTGTAAAATATTAAAAACTTTATTTATAATAATAATGCCAGATATGTATATGTAATTTTTATGTTTTCATTTAGAAACTTCTCATATTAAAAACGAAAGAGCTCTATAAGCCAAATTTAGAAAATGAAATAATAATGTCTTGATATATCCCAATTTTGGAAATATAATTATAAAACATTTAAGTTTTATGTATGCATAAGTAAGTATTTTACAAGCAATACATTTTTCTATTTTTTTGCCTTCTAGGCCCTGAATCATACTCAAGGGAAGATATTACTGTAGTTTTTTTTAGTGATTAATTTTCAAAGTATGCATTCATTTTACATTTTTTAGAGCATTGTGAGTTGATTCATACATCCAAGCTCTAGGTTTATAATTTTTAATTAAAAAATATATTCCTTAAATACTGTACACTGTTATTTTAATTATATGAAATTTAAGAAACAAATTGATTATGTTATAAAACAATTTGTTTTTATTCTTTTGTTTTTCTAAAATTGATAATTATGCTAATGAAATTGTTTTTTAAATCAGCTTTTCAAAAAGACGTTAATTTTAGATGTTATTATTTATTAATTTGGGTAAGGAGTATTAACGAAACCTTAAAAGGTAAAGATGAAATTACCAATATAATAAAATTAACCTTCTTGCTCATGAAAGATATAAGAAGTATGTCAAAAAAACAATAAAAATTGTGCGCAATCCAGTCTCTTTTTTATATTAGTTCCTGTAGTGTTCAATTTCATTGTTTCCTAGAGCATTAAATTTATTTTGGTTTTTATTGATGAATTCAATTAATAGACATTTTTGTTTGTTTAGTGATTCTATAATTTCGGCAGTGGTTGCACCTTCTTAAATCGACTTACTTTTCATCTTCCTTTGCTTTCAACCCTAAAGACTCAAATGGTTTACGTCTATCGTACTCAATTTCTGTTATCTCAGTATCATATTGTATTAGAGTACACATTGGCAAACATTCACATTCGTTATAATTGGTACCCGAACCATTATCATCTATGGATAACTCCAGTTTTCTTGTGTTCATATTATCTAAAATCATATAATTAAAAGATCAGGGATTAGTATTAATAATTTATAAATAGTGTAAAATGTATTAAAGTTCTTTTAGACTACCATAAAAATAACTACTCTACAGCAAAAGTAGAAATGCCTCTCAAGACGTGAGTGGATAAATCGGGCGAGAAACGTCGGGGGCTCATTTTCTATTTGTATGTTACAGTGTGTATTTCCTGAATTACACTCTGATGGAACATTTTGTTGAATTAGATTGTTTTACTCTGTGTGCAAAAAAATAATAGGGTGTGTATAATATGTAGGTCATTTTTGTTTTGCCCAATATAAAAAAAGCAATCGAAGAAGACCATTAAAAAGAAAGGAGTGATCAAAGGAAACTCAAAATCATACCACAAATATTTAATATAAATATATTATTGTAAAGTATTACTTTACAATCTCTACAAGGTGTACCTCAGATGCTAAGAATATTTAATTAAAACTTAGTTATAAAATAGTATATTTCTTATTGTTCTAAATTTTTCAAATAATTGCAAATGTTTATGAAACTCTGTTTTGTTTACTTAATGCATATGTTTATATTTCAACATAGTTCGAATTTAGCTGAGTCGTTTGTTTAAAAGTTCATATTAATTACACTTGCATAGCAACACTTAAGTACGTTGTCTATTTTTCTATTGGTTGAATGACTTTTAGGTCACGTGACAAGCATTGTCTATAAAACAGAAGATTGAGTACGATACAGGGCTTTTTACGCCATTAACTGTCTAAGAAACATATTGTGAGTTGTGATTGAAATACATCCAGATTGCTTGAGTGAAATATTGAGTCTTTTTATTGACCTTTTTGTCAAATACCTTTTGGCTACACAACAATATTATATAATATAAAAAATATATTTGTGGTATGATTTTGAGTTTTCTTAGATCATTCCATATTACCACATTTGAGCAGTATGGAGAACCTTTTTTATCCCAAAAAGAAAGTAATTTTCCAAACGAGAGTACTCAAAACAAAAAAGAGGGACCAAGGACTATAAGAACACACTAAAGGAGATAGAAAAAATGTTATAAAAATAGCGAAGTAAAGAAATTATGCAAAGAATAAAGCAAAAAAACAGTGGTACCAACCGAAACAGACAAACAAGGTACACTAGTAACAGGCGATAAAAATATTTGAAATCAATGGTAAGAATATTTCGATGAACATCTAACTCAAACAAGATTAAAAGAAGAAAAAAGTAACTTAAAAGATAACAGAGGAAATAAGGGAAATAAATAATTTAAATATTAATAAAAGCCCAGGAAGTGATGAAATAACAACTGAAATGTTTAAATATGGAGAGAAGAACCATAGATGCAAAGCACTTTAACTAATAAAAATTATACAAATGACACTAATAAAAACAGATAATAGAGTAAGAGTTAATACCTGAGTAGCTGATATATTTAAACATAAAGATAGAGTAAGATAGGCTGAAAAGATTAGAATACCGTTCGGGATACATATCAATAATTAGCAAAATAAATATATAGAATGGAAAGATAATGAGTTTTGGAAGAATAAAACGTAACTATTGTAACAGACAAAAAACCTACAGACTTAAAAAAGTGAATAAATATACGTATCATGATAAAGTCTTTACAAGAAAATCGAGTATGAAAAAGGAATAAAGCAGGTTGATGGTGAAAAAACGCAGCACGTATGCGTTAAGTATATTAATTAAAATCAGAAATATCCAGAAAAAAGCTAAAGTGAGAGTTTATAAAATAGTTATAAGACACTAACATTAAATACGACAGAATAAGAAAGGTTAGCAGTATAGGAGAGGAAGATACCGCGGAGAAAAGAACAACTAGAGATGGAAAAGAAGACCATAAACGAATTGAAAGACCTTCATAATGACCAAGATATTTTATGACTATTAAAAGTCCAACAATTTAGATGGATAGAGCATATTAAAAGAATGCCTATAAATAGAAACCTGAAGCTAATTTCCACTAATTCAGTTAGTGGGAAAAAACAACGGACGTGTAGACGAGATTGAAATCAAAAGTAGACGTTTGATAAGTTTTTTTAATCTGTGGGTACCTAGGATAAATTTAAAACTTTTATTTACAAAATTTAATAGATTATAAAAATATTTTAGATATTTAAATTTAGTTTTCTTGAAACCCTTAATTTAGGGTTGCCGACGAAGTTACGACCTATACCTTTCAAATTAATTTTAATACCTTCTAAAGAAAATCACTGTAATGTCATTTAGTTTTTTTGAAACATTGAAATGAAATGAAATATATTTAAAAAAAAACCTAACCTAACCTAACCTAACCTAACGTAACCTAACCTAACCTAACAGGCAAATATTTTAAGACATTTATTTTTGGTGCATTTAGTATATTATATACAAAAAATAATAAGAAAATTATCCTTTTTCAAATGTAGGTTTTAGATTTATAATAAAAAAAATGGAAACACACATTTCAATATTTTTTTTATTTTTTGGAATAAATAACATAAAAAACCTGCAAAAGTTTTATATACATTTATTATTAAGGATAAATCGACATCTTAACCTAAAATGTAAATTTTAGTATTACAAGTCTGGTCCTGTCCAAACTTGGTAATTATTGATTATAAAATATCATATTTTTCATTTACTAGTTTCCTGATTGACAACCCTTATTAATAAATAAAATTGGTGAATTTACACCTAACTGTGTAATTATACGATTTAAAAATACATTAATGAGAACAAATATATTTATAGTGACGTAGCCTGTCTGCAACATTTCCTTCAAGGTAATTATCGATTTGATGAATAATTCTAGAAAAAGACAAAGCGATTTGCAAAATTTCTTAATAGAAATATAAAAAACACATAAGATATGTTGATACTATTACAGCACAACACAAAGTAAAAACAAACGGTAGGTAAGTTCAAAAAACTTTTGTTGTGAATTGTACATTCAGATTAAATACCTTGTACGCATTTCAAAGGCTCTTGCTGTAGAGTAGGTACACATTACAATTTTTTTAAAAACAACCTTATTTTATACCATATCAGTCTAATAGTTTAATAATTGTTGAATAGTTAAGATATCGGTACTTGGAATTGAAACTTCTTCCTTTATTAAGTAATATCATCATTCTAATTTACTACAAAACTTTAGAGAGAAAGCTTCGAAGTATTTATGTTATTAATGAAATTTGAACATCATTGATTATTAGAACTTTTTACAGGCAGAACTGATTAAAAGATGGTGAAAAAGTTGTGATGTTTTATTGCTTTGAAGCGGATGTGTAAATAATTCTAATTGTGCTTCTGGACAAAATTTATAAGAGCACATGAGGTTGGTTAGGCATCCATGTATCAGATGATGTGTGATATGTGTTGCATACCATGAAGGGATTATGTCATAGGTATGAAAAATTATCTCCTGTTGAAATAAGATTTTATTACTATTGATAAGTTTAATACTTACTTCTTACTTGCTTTACACATTCAGTTTTTTCATTGCCACAAATAGGTGAATTTTTTTCTCCTGAAAAATATAAATCAAAAATAAAACACTTTTTTCTGAAATAGACACAACAATGAAGAATTTATATTATTTCATCAAGTTATATTACTGATTTAATTATTTTTTTAATGGTTATACAATGTTTTCAAATTGTGATTAAAAAATAAATATTGAGCAATTCGGAAAAATGATCATTGGAGTAGGATGTGCAATTTAAAAGTTTTGATTTGGAACTTTTGTAACTTAAAAAGAATGTCATTTTAACTTTGAAATTTAAACTGAATGTTTGTTTCAAAATTTTCAAAATTAAATTAAAAAAATTGTATTCAATATAGCTAAAGACAATCCCTTAAAAGACGGAATTAAAATTGTGTTTATAATTTTATTCTCAAATCCAAGTTAATGTAGAAACTTAAAATACGTCATTAAATTAATTAAGGATTTTTTTTCAATATTACCATTTTGCTAAAAAGGGGTGAATTTTACAATTATTATTATTATATTTCGTGTCAGAACTCCTTTTATTGGGTTGTATTTATAAATTAAAAATATTATTTTTAATTCCCGTTCTTACCTTTTTTATCTATTACTTTTTCCTATGAAACTACTACGTTTTGAACAAAAAAAAGTTTCTAACATTCTTTTGTTTAGAAAGCGAAGTAACATAATTGAAAATAAAAAGGGATGTAAAGAATATAATAAGTTATGATAAATATTATAACAAAACGGTAATTCTGAAAAAAATCTTTTTTTATATTAACTTTGATTTGAGAAAAATATTAAAAACTCACTTTTAATACCATTCTCTCGGGGTGATATCTTCAAATAATGATAACATTTTAAATCACTTTACAAATGATAAAGATTTCGGCACTAAAAATCTGAAATGAATGAAATCAACAAAAATAACATATATTATTAATAACTATGGTATAATTTGTACTTACTTGGCATATAAAAAGCCACACATCCGCATCTAAATAAAGTTGAGTTAGCAATACACTCGAGTTCGCAGTTATTCTGAGTATAATTTCTAAAAAATGTTAACTTCTTCTCTCCTTGAAGATAGCACTCCCTCTTTTCAAAGCTGTAGCTATTTACTTCTTCTGAATTCATCATTAAATTAGGAGATATTGCTACAATAACAGCTTTTCTCATGGGTACACGAAAGTAATGGATTTGGACGATTGGATAACGTATGGCTTGATGTAGTACTACCTTAAATTGAATAAATTGTTGTTTTAAATGTCCCTCCCTTGAGTAAACCCCTCTGAATCACAACCAAACCCTGTAGGATACTATCTGTAAAGAGCATATATTCAAAAAGGTTTTACCCTATAGTCCTTGTAGTCTAAAGTCGGATTTTTCTATAATTTAATTCCAATTAAAATCGAAAATGTACAATTTTAATTTGCAAAATTGAGGAATCGATTTAACGAGAGTCTACTTGTTTCTCATTTAGTATCTATCTCTATTAACGAGGAATTATTTAAAGTTGATATTTTGACATTATTTAAGATCATTGCACAAAATATACAGCCCCTATAATTTTATTCCGGGTATAGCCATGTTAAGAATTCAAATGTTATGCGGACTAATGTACAATTTGGTAACATTGCAATATATCACCTTGAGATCAGACATTTCAACTTCGGTTCAGGAGGAATTCTGATATTTAGTGAATAGCAACTAAACACAAAATGTTTTCAAATCGCATCAGGTAACTAAATTTTATGCATGGATTAAAATGGCACAGCCTGTACATAGTATTTTTTAAACAGTATTGGGATCAATCTAAAAAGTGGTTACAATATTATTACCTGTCAAAATTAGAACTTGTATCCAACGCTCAAAAGTATATTTTGTTTTAAATATTAACATTGTTAGTTTGGTTTAATAAATATGGAAAGATAAATAGTACTTATCTTATATTTCCAGTCTTCCAAAAGCGTTTTAATATGTATTAAGGTCTACCTAGGTTTCCGTATTTGACAATACCATTTTAAAGGAAAGATAGATATTTTTTAAAAACGTAAATTAATTTCATGTCATTAACCTGACAACCAATCATTATTAAGCAATATTCTTCTTTTTCGAAAAATATGTTTGGTTAGTATTATTTACTTCAAAAGGTGAACTTCCCAGGTTTAGTTGTTCATTTAATACTATATATTGAGGATATTTTAGGTGTTTCTTAATTTCATATTCCTCCAAAAAATCAATATCTTCTTTCTTGCACTTATATAAAGTACTTCCTCTGTTATTAAGGTAGGTTTGTGTTTGGTGTCAATGAGGTGTTTTGCGTAATGTGACTTCTCTGGTTGTTTCAATCTATAAGCTCGTAAGTGTTCACAGTAGCGTATGTTAAAATTTCTTAATGTCTGCCCAAGATAGATAGCGTTACAATCCGGACAATTTAGTTTGTAAATAGCTGATTTTGAAAATTTATTCATTTTAGATTTTACATTTAATAAATATAAATCTACATATATTATTTTTACTTTGAAATATATTGTAAAAGATGTTGTACAAGGTATAATTTTTGATATTTTTTTTGAATAATCTCCAAAACGTAATATTTGTATAATCTGTCGTCTTGTTCTGAACAGAACAGTTATTTTGGAGATATTTTAAACAAAATATTAAAAATTATACCTCGTACATCATTCTTCAATATATTTTAAAGTAAAAAATAACATATGTAGGACAAAAAAGGTTTTGTAAAACAGTTGTTTAAAGAATCTATCTTCACATTGTGAAATTATTTTGAAATATATTGTGTATAAAGTTTTCCCGTATCTAAGTTATGTATTTTAAATAAAATATTCATGCATTACATTAGGAGTATTTTAAATTTGAATTTCTCTTATTTTTCCATTTTAAAAATACAGCACTTTCAAAGATACCGTTACTGTTATATAAAAATCGCTTGATATGTTTTAAAATTAAGCGATAAGGGTTAATCTTTTATTGTTAAAATATTTTAAATAAAATTTAGTTTTAAGACAATTAATAAAGTTTTTTTTCTATTTTATGTTCTGGGCGTGAGTTTTGAGTCACCTTGTAAACAAAATAAACACAATCCAAAAGTATAATAATTATTATATAAGATTTTATTGAGAAATATATTGTGAATAAAAGCATAACTCTAAGTGCTTTCTTTTAAAATACAGAAAGTGTCAACGTAACAAGATTTTCAGATAAAAACCTTATATTTTTGAAATCGGAAAATTCAATATACAGAGTATTTCTATAATAAAAATATAACTTTGATGTCGCCTGACTTTAATGAAATAATCTGTATATTTGAAAATATTTTAAATTGTGAAGCTTGAATCTGTGCACAATTTTTATACAATACTTTTTTGGTGCATCTCAAAACCACATCCATCTCCCGAGTGTAAGTAGATCACCCTGTATATTATAACAAAATGGTCGATATTTTCATAACTTTAACAACGAAGAAGCGTAAAAATTAAAGGTAACTCTATCTACCACAAGGTGTAAGGGAGATATGGGTGGCAGTTGGCCTCTTCTTCTTTTGGTCTGTGCTTGCAAATACAAATGTGTTTTTGTCATACCACTACCATTTAATTTTGTGAATCCTAAATTACGTTGTTCTATTACTTTAAGTAATGATTATAGTTGTAATTATTCTTGAACTAGTACTTTCATAATTCTGTCTCTTCTGATTTTCTAAATATGCCTTTTTCTTTTCTTAGATACATATTTTCATTTTTCAAATTTAGCTTTTCCCAACAACATTTCAGCTTTCGTGTATTAGTGTACATGGTTTTGTTACTGTCATTGCAGTTCCTTTTGAAATATTTTTGTTATTATTTGTACTATTTCCATGTCGATAACCCCTAAGCTAAATTACCCCCAACGGTTTCTGTTAATTTAGTGTTAATTGTGTCGCAATCTATTACTTACATTATATACTAATAGTTTCCTTATTTTGTTGCTGTCAATCAATTCAAAACATCTTTTAAAACGTATTTTGGTCATCAACATAACCTATACTTCCTTGTAATTGTATTCTTCCTAATTATTTATCATTTATTTATTAGCATTCAGATCTACTATAATCTACTGTAATAAAGTATTAATTTAGGTTATTTTATTTTATTAAGATGAATTTAATTCGTTGAACGCCAATTTAGAAAAAATATTTTATTTGAAGCGTCTTGTCGAGTAGATTACGAAAATCATATTCATATTTGGGGGAGATCCATGTTCTTCGAGTTATGGCCCAAAATGTGGTACAATTTCACTTTTTAAATCGGCTCCAATTTCGATCATTTTTGGTGTACCTATACACTAATTTTATTACACTGAATCAGTGGCGGTTGGTGTCTTAGTACATAGGTGGGGCCAGTGCAAATTTTGTTCCAAAAGCAATTTAAAAAATATACCTATCTCGGATTATTTTTTTTCAAGTATTTTTTACCATTTTTACAAAATAATAAATAAAGTAAAAAACTTACATAATAAAGTAGTAAACCCATTCTAGTAACATGAAAACGATTGTTGCCTTGGATTTTACTCTGATCGATATTTGAAATCTGGTCTTCGTTCTGCTTTACTAGCGAAAACGTCAATGACTCGTTTATTAAAGCCTTCAATGTTGTTTAGAAACATTTTTTCAGCTGATAACATTCCCAATGCACTTAGTCTTTCTTCTTTCATGGAATTGCGCAAAAAAGTCTTAATCCTCTTTAACATGGAGAAGCATCTTTCAGCTTCGGATGTTGACATAGGTGTTGTCACTAACACTTCTAGTAGCTTAATAGTTTCTTGAAAAGTGTACCTCACATCTTCCTGCGAAACTAATGATAAAAGAGGAACGGCTTCGGAAATTCTTTGTAATTCTTCCCTTTCATAAAGTACTTGGAGCTCTGTTTTTAGACGATTTTTTTCTAGAAATGGATATACGTTAACTGTATCAGAGTAATTTGTCAGGAAATATTTTTTGGTATTCGATAAAATGTTCTTTCGTGAATAATGCGGTAGCTATCAGATGTCCTATAAAACTAAATCGAGCCCTAATTTGTTGTATAATATAATCACAAACTTCCAAGGCTTCTACCATTTTTTTCCTTGAAAAAGGTAGATCGGAACGAGGGTACCGTCGCCTTTTCTGAGGAACAAGTTCATCTTCGTTTTCCAAAAGCTCCAAATCTAGTTGGTCAATAATGGTGTCCATTTCATCACGAATTTTTTGCATTGCATTTTCAAAGTTTTGTAGATCTTGTTTAGCCTTGATAGGGTCGGTATTAATCGTCTGCAGTTGCTTAAAAATTATTTCGATATGTGGCATGATTTTATGAAAAATTGCTAACCAGAATATGAAATCTGTTTCGTGTAATCTAAGTTTATATGCATCGGCTTGTTCAATCGTAGAATTCAATTTAATATCTTTTTCATTCTCTAAAATATCCATAACGCGGATCAGCTCAGTTCGGTATTCATATACTGTATTAACATTAACACTCCGTGATTGAAAATTCCATCTCGTTTGCGATGATCGTGGCAATCGTCTATGAACTACATCATCCAATATTTTTGTTCTCTGCGTTGACGTGGAAAAAAAAGAACATATTCCAGTTAAATGAGAGAAAAAAATCCCAACTGACCCGTTAATTGAACTCGCAGTGCTCATTATAAGGTTAATCTGATGCGCATAGCAATGCACATAATTTGCCAAAGAATATTTATTTTTGATTAATTTTTGTACTCCATTTACACCTCCGCTTATGACTGACGCTCCGTCATAACTTTGCGCGATTAACTTATTTGGCGTGTCACCAATTAAAGTATCAATTTCGTTTAGAATGCAATTTGCTATTGAAATGGCGGTGGGCACGGACGGACTGTCACATGGGAATATGGGTCTGTAGGCGGCGAAACTGTAGGATTCGATATTGGGATGTTGCAAGGGCCGATGGTACCTAGTTTTCTCGGGCCAAAATGCAGCCTCGTGACGTCATTCAGTAAGTTTTTTTTTTTTAAATCCTAACTCTACCTTTTAGCATCTCTTACGGTTTCGCCCATAACGAAACATATGATAGGGTTCGCCGAGAAGTAGCGGATGATCCCGATTCTCAAGAATTAAGCCAAAGCACCATCGCTGACTGGTAAGTTTTTTTAAGTTTTTTAATGTGCTTACTGTCCATAAAATTGTTTTTAGGTATAACTACTGTCGGGAGATAGTTGGGCTGGACATACTGGACACCCAAGACCAAGCGGGTAAAATAGGCGGCGATCACCTCGTCAATGGAGTTACTACTCCTACTACTATAGTAGTCCAAATCGACGAGGCCAAGTTCGGCCGCCGAAAATACAATCGGGGGCGAATGGTTGAGGGCCACTGGGTGAGTTATTATTTTATGTTTGAGTGTTCCTAATTAAAAATGAAATTGTAGATACTTGGAATGATTGCCAAGGAAGTCCTCTGGCCCTTTATTCAGAAGCATGTGGCATCAGGAAGCTTCATCCACACTAATATGTGATGGCGGGTGTACTCTGGAATAGAAGATATCTGCTATCACCACGAGTGCATCAACCACAGCGATTGTAATGGTTTCCGATTTGTGTGTAAGTACTTCTGCATTTTCTTTGATAAGATCTAATACAAATTCGTTTACAGCTGAAGATGGTGTTCACACCAATCGGATAGAAGCTTCCTGGCGTCAAGCAAAAGACTTCTTCCGAAGTATAAGACGACAGAAAGAAGCTGTGGCGGCGAAAGCTTAAGATAAACGAGAAAGACCCTTTTGTCGCGTTGCTGCGGGCCATTCGGCGGATGAACCCGCTCATCTAAATTTTATGTTTTTCTTTCGTTTATTTATTTCATTTATTATTTTATTTATTTATATATATATATTTTCTTCAACAATCTTCAACGAATGAATTTAATTTCTCGTACATTATTTTAAAGATTTATGAGTGCTAAGACAAAATATAGGCAACATTATTTTTCTGAAGTGTTTTAACACCGAATTGTGCTAAGACAAAAAGATGAACGCACTTATTGTTTTAAAATATCTTTGTTTTCTCCTGTCTATTAACACCTATTTCTGGTAAGACAGAAGAGCGAACGAATTACTTTAAAATATTGGCATCTTTGTTTTATTCATTCCACTAAATCTATGTATTTCAATATTGTATAACCTGCAACACTGTCAAAATGAAATGACATAAAATATTATGGTATACATTTATTTAAAACCGAATCTGTTATAGGATTTTTAGTACAAATACCGTTGCACGTCAGGAGTGACGTACCTCTTTCGTCATAGTACTGCCAACTAATTAAAATTTCCCTAACTAAGATAAATCATACGAAACATCACGAAAATTCACGAGGACTCATGAACGTAGTCACAGTACTAAAAAACCGAAAAAGTAATCGTAATTATTTTGATAATTTTAGAATTATTTCAATTATATTGGCTTATATACGTCTTATTCTTTATAATATAAAGTTTATAAATCATTATTATATGTTTAGTACTCAAAAAACCATAATTTACATTAAATAATTTTGAAATTTTCTACGCCCATGAGACTCGTATTTATGATGAAGAAATGACATTGTAGCGATTGGCATGCCTTGATGCGACGTTGTCGAGTATTTAGATTGAAATATTTCAACGATTTCTGACGTCCGGCCGTCAACCAGTTGTGTGTTTTCACAACGTTTTCGGTAATTTTATAATATTGTCTTTATTTTTTTGCTTTGCTAGATAGTTAACTTATAAAAAAAACTGTTTCATATACGCTTCAATAAATTAATTTTTCATAATAATAAAGCTAAACAACATAACCTAACCTTACATTTTTGAAACTTCCTACATTCCTCGACAATTTAGACAAGCCGACAACACTGCAGAGTCGTGATCTCATAATTGATATATGACGTGCAACGGGATTTGTATTAAAAATGAAAAGTCAGTTTTAAATTATTAATAACTTTTTTTCTAGTAAACAAACATAATAAAATTAGTGTGTACACCAAAAATTATTAAAATTGGAGCCGATTTGAAAAAGTTAAATTTTACCTATATTTTGGGCCATAACTGTTTTTTTTTTAGTAAATAGTCTATTAGTCACTAAATGAGTTAGGTACTGATGGTTTTCTAACAATTATTGTTGTGGGAGGTCTTCTGTCTCTTTAATCGTGGTCGGTGGTGCGTTTTTTGTATCTTTGTGAAGTGAGCTTTTATTACATCTTTGATTAGTGGGATGTTCAGATCGTCGTGAAGTGTCTGGTTAGAGACATACCATGGGGCTTTACTTATCATACGGAGTATTTTGGATTGGAATGTTTGGAGTATCTTCGTATTTGTAGGTTTACTGCAGCCCCATAGTTCTATTCCGTAACACCAAATTGGTGTGAGTATGGCTTTGTAGAGAAGCCGTTTACTTTCAAGAGGTAACTGAGACTTTTTGTTAAGTAGGGAGTGCATATTCTTTAGTTTAAGATCTAGATGTTTTCTCTTGTTTTTGATATGTGACTTCCATGTTAGTTTACCATCTAGATGCATTCCCAAATATTTGACAACTGGTTTTATGGGGATCGGAATAATGTTAATAGAAACTTGTGGACAAGCAGATTTTCTTGTGGTGAAAGTAATTTGTACCGATTTGCTGGCATTAACGTTGATTTTCCATCGATAAAGCCAGTTTTGTAATAAGTCTAAATGATTTTGAACTTTTCCTAAGGCTACAGTAGGGTCGGTATCTACTGCCATGATTCCGGTGTCATCAGCAAAGGTTGCTAAGTAGGTATCGTTTCTAGTTGGAACGTCTGCTGTAAATATCAGATACAGAAATGGGCCGAGAACGCTACCTTGAGGTACACCAGATTGTATATTGTAATAATTTGAGTATTTATCTTCGATTTTATCTTGAAAATAGCGGTTAGTAAGGTACGATTTTAGTATGAAGTATAATTGTTCTTTAGATGTAATTTCAGTTTGTAGAGAAGACTTTCATGCCAGAGACTCTTGGAAAATGCCTGTTGTATGTTAAGGAATACTTCAGCACAATACTTTTTGACTTCTAGAGTTGTTTTAATTATGTGGACTATTCTGTGGCATTGTTGGATTGTAGAGTGTTCGTGTCTAATTCCGAATTGGTGTTGTGGTATAATTTCGTTTATGGGAAGAACTTGTTCGATTTTATGTAATTGAAGCCTTTCTAGTACTTTAGACATTATTGGGAGTAACCTTATAGGGCGATATGAATTTGCTTCTGTTGCAGGTTTACCAGGTTTCGGTATCATAATAACCTATATTTTAATGTTTTTACTAATTGTGAATTTCCTTTATATTGGGAAGAAGTGAAGGCGTCGTATGCTGTTGTAGATTATTGTTATTAACACTACTGCTTTTCTTGGTAACTTCTGAAGTAGTTCCCCGGTTATCAAGTCATTACCAGGAGCGTTCTTGGGATTTAGTATTTTTATTTGTTTTAGAACTTCTTTCGGGGTAAATGTGGTCAAAGGAAGACATAATTGGCATGGGGCTTCAAGGTATCTTTTTATATTATCATCGTCATCATTATCATTGTTTGGGACTGAAAATACATTTGCAAGATGCTCTGCAAATACTGTGGTTTTTTCTGCGTTTGTGCGAGCCCTGGTCGTATCTGTTTTTCTTAAAGGTGAGTTTGTTACTGTCGGTCTTTTAAATTTTTTTGTAGCTTTCCATATAGAGTGGTCTTCACAGGAACGGCTCGAAACATAAAACTGGAAGGAGTCGTTTTTTGCTTCATGTAGTGCTCTATTTAGTCTGTGGCTTACCCTGTTGAGGTATGTCTTGTCTAGTGGATTTTTGTTTGTTGCGTCGAAAAAAGAAGATTTTCTGTTACAAGTTCTCTGATATGGAAGAGGATATTGTGGTTTTCTTGTATACTTTTTGGACGATGTGGTGTTGCCTCCCATCCTGCCGTTTGTATAACTGTTGTTAAATAGTCTATTGCTTCCTCTACATCTCGGTTTTCTTTTATCCTGATATCTAGGCTAATGTTTGTATTTATATAATTTTGAAAAACTTCCCAGTTTGTTTCTTTAGTTGTTAGCTTGGGTGGTGTTCTTCTCCATATTATGTGTGTACTTATAGTTATTAATATTGCTCTATGGTCTGATGTTAAATAGAAGTTTGACTCTATTGCGCTATGGAAATCAGCTATTCCTTTTGTAACAGCAAAATCTACCAAATCTGGGATAGTAAGATATCTTAATAACCGTTCTTTGTGTGGCGTGGCTTTCAGAAATTAGAAGAATGTCTACTTTATTCGTTTTTAAAAATAGTGAAATTTCTAGTATATGGTTTGAAATGCCATTAGCAGTCCACGAAGCAATTCTTAGTGATTTAAAAACTATTTTGTTATTTTGTTGATGACTGTAAGTAGTAAGCATGGTTAAAATCATGCTACTTTGGTTTAGAAGTTTATATGCATATGATTTTCGTAATTTTCAAAATGATTTATACCTTTAACTAAATTGTTAGAGTTTTCAAATTAAACGAATTTTATTTTCTTACACGCAGTAGATTATAATCTTGATCCTCGAAATTGAGATCCACCAGATGAGTTTTCGGTTCCTCGACTGTGGCTATTAGAAAGGCTTCGATTGCTTTAACGAAATTGTTGAAAAGATCCTCTGATGTCGTGGAAAATGCACAAGATAATTTTTTTGCTGCCAAAAGGTAGGTAGCTGATTACCTTTCAATATAATCACTGGTCTGGAAGCACTGTCTTCAGGAAAACCAATTTTTAGGGCATGATTTCACAAAACAGTAGCGTAAAGCTTTATATATTTTTTTTATACATAGTTTACTTCAATATTTGACTTCACTGACTAATTTTTCTATTAGATTTCAAAAAAAATCTAAAATTCGATCCCTAACGCTATTTATATCAAATTAAAGTTTTCAAAGTCGCACTATCTGGTTTACTGCCAAAATTTTAATGTGCTGGGTCTTATAGTTATGGGTATCCAATTCCAAAATTGTGAGGTAAATTAAATATTTCTTTATAAAACTTAAGTATAAGAAGATTTATTATCTTTTTGTAAATTTGGGATCTCTAGATAATCTCAAAGTCCCTTAATTTTGGTCAAACAAAATTTTCATCTGTCAAAATACTTTGTTAAAATTCTTTAAATATAATAATTTTTTATGAATAAATATACACTGAATAGAGTTCTTTGAGTCCTGTTTGAAGTCTTTACTCATATTTTACTGTTTACTCTATGAATTTTCAGATGAGAATTTTCCAAATCGTATTGATAGCTACTTAGTTGAATAAGTGATGGTATATCTCTTTAAAATCAAAACAAACAACTTCCAGGTACCTTCATACCTTATCTTTAACCATTATTATATGATTTGTCTAGATTTTATTTTTTTATGCATTTATATTCTTTTTTATTCATTGTAGAAGTTGACATGTATCATATATCTTACTTTTACTTTTAAACCCTAATGTTTTGATCATTCAAGAGATATGTCTTATATGTTATAATTATAATGTTTTAATAAGGTCCCTTTAATTAAATCCCATTTATTTTAAAGGTTTCCCCGTTTTAAGTAAGTAACTAATTGAAATTTTCATTTATTTTAGGTACTTCAATGGAAATAATCCCGCTTATGGATATAATATGGATCTATTACTGAGTATTGATTAATTTGTTTTCTGTTTTGCTGCAGGTGTTTTTATAAGACAAAGAGGGTTTAAGAGAAGATAGGTATCTGTGTCATTTTTAACGTTATACTTTTCCACTAAAAACATTGAGCGGTTTTTAAATTCCATTTTAAAAACACATAGTATTCGCATTTTTAGTTTAAAATGAACGAATCAAATATAATAAAGCCATATCAATGTACTCTTACGATCTACATGAAACTTCGCCAATATTTATAATCACGGGCAGGTTAATGATCCCAATAAATAAGAGAAAATCAAGCACCACTCTTCTCTTCTCAATAGGTACTTTTGTGCTCTATATTGTCGGTTAAGATCACAAAAAATATTCAACCAGAGAAAGGTAGTAAAGATTTACCGTGAACCGATGGTTACCGATATCGTAAGACGAGAACTACTAGCGATGGGCTGAGATTCCTTGTTCTGGATCTGTCAAAGTTTCATTAGAAAACATCTTGGTAAACGGTCTATGATCAGTTACAAGCTTAAACTTCAGGTCAAATAAATATGGATGGAAATGTTTTACAGCCCATATAATTGCCAAAAGTTCTATCTCTGTCGTAGAGTATTTAGTTTCGGCTGCACATAGCAATCGAGGCGCAGTCTAGACACACATAAGATAGGGAACTCTTTCCCTATATTTGCTTGTGATAATATAGCACCAATTGAATAGACGCCCAGCGTCGGCCCTTAATAAAAATGTTTGTCAAAATTTGGATAAATTAAAATCGGGGATGTTATGAAAGCTTGACTTAAGTTCTCAAAACATTATTTGCATTCATTATCGAAACTGAAAGAAATATCTTTCTAAAGGAGTTTATTGAGAGGTTTTGAAATTTTAAGCATTCCAGATTAGAAGGGTTAGCTGATAATATGACACAGGTAAGATACTTCTTTTCTAAGAAACTCACACTTGTTAGGTTTCACATTTAAATTTAATTGCCATAGTCATTTGAAAACTCTTGTGAGCTTACTAATATGTTATTGTTGGTGAGTGGATTATGATGTCTATATAGAAAAGACATCTATGTTTTAGAATTCTTTTCAAAATATTGTCCGTCACCCAATGTAACGTGGATGGGGTCTTCTTGGGACCAAAGTCTTGAATTAATGTGGTCAAGTCTCTAGCGTCACCAAAATGAACATCTAACACATGGCTGATCTTTCGCCACATTTGGAGATTTCTGGAGTTTACTGATTCAGCAATTTACTTTAATTTATTTTTCATATGCAAAACTAAAAATGTACTTTGTTCATTAACTGCTATCTTGTAGGTAATATTACAAGTTTGCAAAAAAGATATGTAGATTAACGTCATATTCGGCCATCTAGCGAGCGTAAGGAACCACGAGTATCGAATTTTGTTATTCTAAACGAGTAACAGACTATATTTTCTCCACGACCACAAATTTACTCGATTTTTTGCTCATTATTTTATTTTAATTAAAATTTGTTATTACAGCGCCGCCGTTTACATCTGTCATTGACAAGTTTGACATACATGGCTATCGATATTGTTTAGAACAAGTACGGAGTATTCATTCCACCACTTGTTACGGAATGAAAATACATGCAAAACACATAAGAACCACGTGTTTCAAAATAAATATTCTATCTCAAGAGTGAGAATGTTTACATTTTTTTATAAAAAATTATTTTGGAATTAACATATTCCACTAAAGATCATGGAGTAAATATTTTACTTAACTAATAAGGTTTTATTGGGCCGGTTCGGTTTTGGCAAGTTATCGAAATGTTGAGTTGATTTCTGTTCCGATTTTAATTTATCCAGAAAATGCGAACAAATAAATCAGTACAAAAAGTGTACTAGCCAAACATGTGCACACTGTTCGTAATATTATGAATATAAGACACAGGATCAGTAAGCAACCTTTAATGATGTTTTACGTTGATCTGGAAGCAAAACAAAACAACAAAGATATTTACAAATTACAATACTTAAACAATATGAAAATAACTATTGAACCACCTCACTAAAAGAAAAATATCATTCCGTGTCAACGATGTCAACTATATGGTCATTCCAAAGCTTACTGCACGAGGCCATACACTTGCGTCAAAAGTGGGGGGTGAACATTTACATTTATCAGCAAATTGTCAAAAACCCTAGAGACACACCAGCAAAGTTGGCCGCCTTGTTCTGTGGCGAACATACTGCTAATTACAAAGGCTGCGTAGTTTATAGAGATCCGCAAAATCTTTAGAGTCAAACGATCAATTGGGAATCAACCTAACTACAATAATCCCATACCACCACCAACTATAAACATAAACACACCAAACCATCAACAACTATTACGGAACCAGAAACAAAGACAATCTCACGGTTATGCCAGTGTAACTCGTGGAACTCCATAAAATTAACTAGTAAACATATAAGTACAACTAACTACATTCCTAAATGAGTTCAAAGCGATGTTTTCCCAACACATCATAATAGCATGATCCTAAGCATGCTAACAACAGTCATAAACAACAGAACTCAATAGATCAATAAGAATGGCCGAATGGAATAAAAATGGTCTAACAAACCATAAAACTGAAGTAATAATATAATTCATTTTAGATAATAAAATTGATGTCTTTCATGAGAAAGCTGAAACGCACTTTACTAGAAGAACTGTTCCCAAAATACCTCATTACTCGGTCTATCACACCACTCATCCTTATGGTACTGCTCGTGGTGGATCAGCATTAATAGTTCGAAATACCATATCGCACCATGAAATCCTAGAACACCGAACAAATAAAATTCAAGCTACAATAATTACCGTCAAAGCTCAACCGTGGTCTTTTAATATATATATATATAAATATATATATATATTGACCAAAAACTCACCTATAAGCCGCACATACAAGCTAAGAAAACTCAAATGAACATTAAAACTCGCCAAATGAATTGGATTATAGGACGAAGATCTAAACTCTCAGTCGAAAATAAACTGCTGCTCTATAAGTGCATAATAAAGCCAATATAGACCTACGGAATTCAGCTGTGGGGCTGTTCAAAACCATTCAACAATAAGATCACACAAAGAGGGTAATCAAAAATACTTAGAACCATATTTAACGCCGTTTGGTATGTAAGCAATAAAACACTCCATGACGATTCCAACAGACCCTTAGTCGAAGACGAAATTCGCAGAATTTCAAAGAGCTACCTCGATGGATTACAAGACCATCCATCCATTCGTTATTAAACGAAGCAAGACAACTAAACACTCCTCCTGAATGTACAAGAAGACTGAAGAATCTTTGGCCAACTGATTTATTACACTAGATACGAAGTAACAGTGTAAATAGAAATTGTTAGTTGAGAGTTGCCGCTTGGTAACTTCTTCTTCATGTACATATTTTAATAATTTTACTGATAGCTTCCAGGAACCACATTGTAAAATTGCATTTAAAAAAATTCAATACAAAAGTTTTAATGTTTTCATAAAAGCGCCAAGATAGTGTAAAAATAATTGTGTCAGATTTAAAGTAAAATTAGTATAGTTTTAATTGAATATATTTTCATAATAACCAAATAATCATAAAAGCTAGAATCATTAATAAAGATCCAAGGTCTGGCGGAACAGCTGCTGAGGATGCAAATAATAGGCACAAAAATTGTACGAATTAAAGATGGACAGTAATAATTATACAAAAAGAAAAAGACAAGCGGAAGATTCAATATTTGGTAAAACTAAGAAAACTCAAAGAACACCAGATTAGATAAAAAGAATGAAAGAAAAAGTGGATGTGTTAATGGAAATATTTTGCAACGTATTTACTTAAGATGAAAGTAGCTTTTACTTAAATGGTCTTGTGAAAAGACACAAGTGTCGATATTGGAGCGACGTAAATTCCCACATTTTCCAGAAAACCACACACAATGTCCTCAGTAAAATAATATAAGGGGCTGGAATTCTTAATAACCATGAAATTGGTCCAATATTCTTTCAGAAAAATTTAACTAAGTATTTAGAGTTTTTGAAAGAGCTAATGTTTTTACAGGACATTGAATAGGATTTAGGGGCTCTATTGAAGAGCCATAGCGCTCCAGATAAAATTTCTGTAAGGGGTATATACTCAAACCTTATTAGTCAAGATAAATAACAAAGTATGAAAAAATTTCAACACATGTTGAAAGAAACTTAGTTATGGTATATATGGTATATAAATTAACTTTAAAAAACTACTAATATTGAAAAATAAAACGAATTTCATGTCTACCTGAACAACGACTGAAGGATTTTAAAATAATAACTTATTTTGGTGTTAATAACTATTTACTTTGTTATTTTTATTATAAATTATCCGGTACTTGTCAAACGCATTTCTGTCAGCTTAATTGTACAACCCATCGCAATGTTGGCTGCGTATAATATAATAAAAACAACCCTGGGGAATATAAATACAAAAAACTTAATTATTTTTTAAATTCTAAGAATCATACGTACCTGAAGTTGTACATTTATGTCAATTCTTTTATTATAGAACTTCTAATAAAAATCCAAAATCTTTACCACAGTTATTTAATTCAAACTTAAAAATAACAACGACGACTGGTTTCGGCTAAAATGCTATCTTCAGGTCTAAAAGATGAAAAATTGCTATACAATATGCACTAAACAATGTAAATATTAAAAATAGTGACCACAACAACTACCACAAAATAAAACAAAATGTTGCACAATGAAAAACAGGTTTAGTAGTAAATTAAATTTTGACGCAAATTTATTAAATAAAATTAGAAATTTAAATAAATTGTAGTAACTGAAGTTAAACAACCCCGCTAAGTGTCTCAGCTTTGGTGAGGGGAGATTTTCTTCCCGTATTCAATTTAACCTGTTCAAGCCTTTACCAATAAAATTTCACGTTAGTAGGGGTTTTGTAAGCCCCCTTCCCTGTTTTATTTTTATAATTATGTACCGATTAATTTTTTCAATCATAATTTAAAGTTGGATGGTCATTGGGCCTACTTTGAGGGTATTTGTGTTTTTGTACCCTATACTACTTGGTTTCTCCCCTCACCAAAGATGAGACACTTAGCGGGGTTGTTTAATATGTTAATTTTTTAATACGTTTTACAATACAATGTTAATGTCAAGTTAAGTTAATTTAAAAACTTCAGTTAATACATTTTTAATTTTATTTAATAAATTTACGTCAAAATTTAATTTAATTTTACCACTACTAAACCTGTTTTTCATTGTGCAACATTTTGTTTTATTTTGTGGTAAGTTGTTGTGGGCACTCTTTATATTATTTACATTGTATAGCAAATTTTCATCTTTTAGACCTGAAGATGGCATTTAAGCCGAAACTAGTTGTCGTTGTTATTTTTAAGCTTGAATTAAATAGTTGTGGTAAAGATTTTGTGTTTTTATTATATATATTACAATTCTTTTATTGATAGAATTTCTAGGAAAATTCATTTGTTGTAGGAGATTTCTGAAGCAAGGATTACTGGGTTTAAGTAAGTCTTGGGGGCAGTCAAAGATGATCAAGATGAGCGATTCCATCAAGATTTGAAGGTTAGGTTAGGTTAGGTATCAATCTAGACAGGATATACATATGCTGACTATTTTTAAAGCATACAACAAAAATGTCCACTAATTAAACACTTTAGAAAAAGTTATAAACCAAAATTTTTACTATAATATGTTTGTTTACCGTTTGTTAAAAAAACTATTTGAACACAATTTAACTACTATGTGCAAGGTGAGTCATAACTATTGGCACATAGAGTAAGCGCAAGTTATTTGGACCAAAATATAACTATTGAACCAATTGATAAAATTTTGCTGAGGCAAAAGATACATGGTGTTAAATTTAAAATAATTATTTGTAATTTCACAATAAATTCATAGATTATCAAATTTTACACAAATATATAACTTAAGACAAAGAATATTATTTTATTTATTATTTTACATTTTGATCCAGGTGATGCGACATGAGCCATTCCTGATGATAAAACTGAGTCGCAATTTTTTTTGACGAAACTTTTTAGTAATTTTTATTGTAAAACATTACGTAAACATAAGTTTTATATAAAATTGTTATACTTGTTTAAACATGATAATTTCAACTGTTTTCAAGAAATACGGTATTAAACAATTTAAAGTGTTGAAGAAAGAATTCAAAGGAAAATCAGTAAAGCTTTTATTTGGTTGACGAATCGAAATAACAGATAAAATAGTTAGAAACAACCTCAAAGTAAATATTCTACGTTGCCTCCTCCTACTTTTATGAAAAATATTATGCTGTCCACTAATAAAATTAGCAGCATTTTGTATATTTACCTCGAGTACTTCTCTTGAAAGAATTTTATTTTCATAAAATAAGGACTTCATACGTCCCCAAAAATAAAAATCAAGAGGGTTATAGTCAGGACTTCTTGGTGGCCAATCCATCGTTGAGAAAATATACCACTTAGATTATTTCTAACTATTAATGGGAAATGATGTAGAGCTTCGTCCTGCATAAACTACATTTTGTAAAAAAAATAAACAAAATTTCTTTATTTGCATTTGTCGGAAGAACATATGGTACTAAGTCGGTCGCCTATAATGCCACACCAAATATTTAATTTAAATTTATGCTGAAAATGTCCTCCATTTTCTCATTGGTAAAATGAGATATTTCAAGAAAGAAAGTTTTCATCCTGTTGCTTAAAAAGTTGACGTGATAGACAAATACTGCGATTATTTTTTAACAAAGAGGTTAAAAATTTGTCAAACAAGTCACAGATTAAGACAACGAACTTACTATTTCTTAGTGTAAAAATAGGAATATTTACATCAAGAGTACTTATGTCCCTTTTTATTATTAAGATGCTTATTTAACAAAAACCAAATCTCTAAAGATATACATATAAATTTCTATATTATTAATAAATTAAATCCGGCGCTATTAAGACTGGAGCTGTTCTGTAGGGTATTTCTTTAAGACTAAGACAATTGTTTACTGCGTTGGTTATGTTTTTTTAAAACCCTGAATTGGTTTGATAAATAAATTAGTTACTTAAGTTTCTATTGTTACCTGGTAACCTTGAAAACTTGTGCAGGCATAGTCAACATCTTCCGAGTTAATTTTCATATCAACGACAAGAGCATTAGTAGAGCCCGCAAGCAAAGCTCTCCTTGGATAAGTGTGAATTCGTGCACCTTCTGTATAACCTTTATCAACGGACCAATTTTTAACATTTGAATGTATACTAGAACGCTTGAAATTAAAATCTGGAATAAACCTAAGAAAAATATAATTAAGTAAAAATCGAATAAATTGCATATAACTTTTGTATGTGCAGCTCAAGTGGCTATACACCTATTATACGAAAATATTTGTTTTTGATGCTAGATTGCGAAATACCACTTTTGCATTCGAAATTTCAAAATAATTTCTGAATCGAGTATCACACAATATTTGTTCGAAAAAGGGTAATCAAAATGACTAAAAATGTGAAGAGAAAATCATGAGATTTACAACTATTTCATTTGGCACGTATGTCAGATTCAATTTCATCAAATTGTTTTTAAAGTGAATTTAAAAGACGAGTTTTGGCACTTAAATATTATTTGAAAGTCAACATTTAGTGAGAGTTTTTGACAATGAGTTTTAATCAAATTATTTCAATTTTAATATATCGTATTTCTTAAACTGGTAAAGAACCGTTTGCCCTAATTTATGCTATCATTAGTTTTTGATACAGAAACTCCAACCCAAGCCCATATATATGATTTAGTATAGGGTTCTAAAAGGGACTTTAGCTAATAAACTACGTTTAACAAAATCTATTGAGTCTACCAGTATCATTTGTCTCCTTTCTGAACTTACACCAATCTGAACATGGATTTGCAAAAGTGGGCGAAGAACAATTAATGCAGTCACTTGTATATATTATCGTTTCTTATAAATTTATTAGTTTTACATAATTAAATACAATTATTATCAAATTTATCTTTGATGCTGGTGAGAAAATATTAGAAAATGGATTCTGATCTACATCTTAACGACGTTTTGTTGTCGTGTCGCTAAACGTAAAAATTTAAATCCTGCACAATCTTTAACGAGAAATTGCTAACTGTAGAACTATATAAATTAGAGATATATTTAAATAAGCCTATTTACGTTGGATCACTAATTATGATTTTTACTAAAACGATATGCTGAAGACGACTCTACTCTTTATTCTGATGCACGGAGCTTAATTTACAGAATTAGTTATCATGATCCATATAAGGTTAGTAAGAGGTATAATTTTTACATCAGCGATTATTAAGAAAACATAATTTATGGTCAGATCAATAAAAAAGTTTGGTGTATGAAGAAATGATTGAATAAATAGGGTTTCTTCCAAAATTATATCCAATCTTTATATTATTAATATAGGACAGGATTATAAAAAAAGAAATAGAAAAGAAAGAAACTACGATATGAAAGTTATGATTATATTGAAATATTTGGAATATTGGTAGAGCGAAGAAAGCTACAGGGATTAAATCCTACTGAAATAATGGGGATAACGTTTTTTTTACTTGTACTATGATTTTATCCAATATACAGGGTGATTCATAACTATTAGGACATAGGTAAGGGCAGGTTATTTGGACCAAATATAAATAATAATAAAATATTGCTGTGGAATAAGATATAGGGCGTTAAAGTTGACATTTTTTTTTCGATTTTTTCTATGAGTATATTTATCAGATATTATCGAAATCAGCACAGAGGCATATCTTTGGATAAGGACCATTATTTTATGTATTATTTCACATTTTGTTACAGGGGGCGCCACGTGAATGATTCCTGATGATGAACTTAAGTGGCGGCTTTTTTTGACGAAAATTTTTTCACCCGTTTTCGAGAAAATCGCAATTGAACAGTTTAGAGTCACAGAAGGGGATTTCAAATAACACACACTAAAAAAACTTGTAACGTAAGGCTTCTATTTCAACGGAAAAGCATATTTAAAAATAATTTAACATAAAAAGAGCAAACTTAAATTAAATGTTCTACGTAGCCTCCTCCGATTTCTATACCTTTTCTACTTCTTGTAATAAAGGACTTTCGGATAAGGAAAATATTATTGTGTTCCCTTATAAAATAAGTCGCATTTTGTATTTTCCTCCAGAGTTCGTCTCATGAATTAATTTCATGGGCATAAACTAAGGACTTTATATGTCCCCAAACATAAAAATCAAGAGGGTTATAGTCAGGACTTCTTGGTGGTCAATCCATCGTTGAGAAAATATACCACTTAGATGATTTCTACCTAATGGGAAATGTGATGGAGCTTCATCCTGCATAAACCACAATTTACTTCTTACATCTCGTAATGTATCATCCAAAATATCACTAAAAGTATTTTGCAAAAAGTATTAATAAGAATATTTATTTAAATTTGGAGGAAGAACGTATGGCCCTGGTAGTTGGTCGCCTTTAATACCACATCAAATATTCAATGTAAACTCATGTTGAAAATGTCTTTCTTAAACAGCATGCGGGTTTTTTCTTCCCAGTAATGACTGTTTCGCCAATTAAAAACTCCTCATCTGGTAACAGTCGCTTCATCGATGAACATAATATTCTTAATAACATTTCGGTCACCATTATGCTTGTCACTAAAAAGTTTCGTCAAAAAAGCTGCCACTTAATTTCATCATCATGAATCATTCACGTGGCGCCCTCTGTAACAAATTGTGAAATAATACATAAAATAATATTCCTTGTCCATAGATATGCCGATTTCGATAACGATTGATAAATATACTATGTCATTATCAAAAAAAAAACGAAAAAATAACTTTAACGCCCTATATCTTATTCCACAGCAATATTTGATTAAAGTATATTTGGTCCTTTCGCCATATTTTGGTCCAAATAACCTGCCCTAGCCTATGATGTCCCAATAGTTATGAATCAACCTGTATAAGTTAGGTGATATTAAATTGGCACAATTTTCCTTTAAAGTTATATGGATATACGTTGGTCCATGCAAAATACATTGCGAAGTTACAGTCTACTTCGGTGTGAAATTGGCTTATAATTAGAGAAGAGAAAGAGCTTTAGTTAATAATTCCTCCTTGAGTTGGAAGAAATAAAAAAATTCAAATATGTGCTCAATCTGTTATTATTCAATTATTCTCTCTTATGTAAAATTGAGATACTATCTGCGGTCTAAGCCAATGTATATTTTTGTGTTATTAGTTTGATTACTTACGAGATATTACTAAATATATCTTCATTTTCAAGCATATTGAAAGTATAACATAAGCCTTCATCTGTTACAATTGGACGAAATACCTCGTCACAGTTGATTTTTTTACCCATCCAACCGCATCCATTTAAAAATGATTGACTACCCTAAAACAGTTAATACATAAATATGTTTAAATTGATGATAGTATTTTATATAAATTTATATATTAAGAATTACGTAAATGTCAATATCAATAATTATACTTTTATATATTTTTTCTAAATCTTTTGATTTTATAATATTCCTAACTTTGATAATACTTAATCTTATGGCAATCAGTATTAATAATCTCCCCAAAATCATTACCGATATTCGCAATAGCAAAAAAATGATTTTATTACTTGATTAATATCATAATAATTCCCCTAAATTTTATTTTGATTCACTTTTAACTCCTGATAAATAAAATTATATAATATTTACAGGTAATTTTAAAAGTAGGATTAATAATTTTAAATATGTTTTCCTATATATTTATATGTGATTGCTTTACTATTATTTTTAACCTTTTTTCATATTGCAATTTTGGATTACATGTTAGCCTATCTTCCTTTTAATTATTTGTATTCTTCAGCTTTTGTTTGTATTCTTCTTTTTACAATTGGATTTTTTAATTTATTCAAAGTAGGTACGCTCTTCTAAAATATTTTGATATTCTCAAAACCCCTCTGATAACTTTTAGACTAATGTATTCTTCAACTATTTAATTTATCTTTGAATACATGTGTACGTCATAATATAATAAATTTATTTAGTTCCATAAAGTAGTTTTCGCTGTAATTTCGAAGCATACCGGAGGTCGAATAAGAGAGGAGTGCCTAATTCTAAAGGTAAAATTAATTGAAGGACCTACTATTTGTGAAATGCCAATACTACAACAAAACACGGTAATAAAGGGGTAAATAAATATAAAATGTATCAGTAAACAAACCTGTCTGTAACTAATAGCACAACGAACCCCCTAGTTAATATAAATGGACCACCAATAATTTTTCTTCAACCAAATAATATTTATCCACAATTAATACAATCACAAATGATGCAGCTAAATTTGATGTTTTTACTTGCATATTGTGATTATAATTTTCAGTTTTACAATTTTATTTAGCTTATTATTCAGATATAACAAAGCCCATTTTCTTCCAATAAATTACTTTAATTTGGTTATAATTAAAAAATTTTAGATTCTTACATATTTCTACATAGTGAACAAAGTTTAGTTAACAACTTTCCATTAACTTGACTAGTTTAAGATTTATAAGTATTACATAAAACAAAATCATTATTTTAGGTTTTACATATAGTTATTTACACATACAGGACAATCATAATAAACCATAGTAATAGTTGTTATCTATTTTCAGAATTCTCTTATAATCATTGAAATTATTCTTAAATATTATTTTAACCAATTAATATTTTGTTTATGTGTTTACATTATACTTCCCCATATGCTACATATTTAAAGTATATATCAATTTTTGTTTAATCCAAAGTTAAGTTTATTTATTAATAGGGAGGGTGACATGTTGGGAGTGGGGATTTGGCGTGAAGTAGGGGTGGCCAGTGGATTTACTGTATTCCAAACAGGAGAAACGTAATATGCACTTCTCTGCTTGGGTATTTTTGTCTTTTTAATGCTTCTCGAATTTTCCGATGCGAGACATGTGGAGCTTTTGGTAGTACTACTGTGTTATCGAAGATAATCTGGTGACCTCTTTAGTATTGGTGTTCGGCAATTGTGGAATGAGTTAAGAGGCCAGATTTCAGGTATCGATGGTGTTTTTTGATACGTGTATATACTACATTTTGTTAGATTGGTTCAATACATACAGGGTCCGGCAGTGAAACGGAAAGATTTCGAAAATAATTTTATTGTTTAAGAATATTTTTTTAAATAATTTTTAATACATTAATGGAAGAAGAAAAAGTAGCCATTTGGTTTACAATATAAAAAAAATTATTTTTTGAACACTACATCCGCCAAATGTCCTCCGTTACAATTTATGCATTCTTGGAGTCGTTCCTGAAAGTTTTGCATAACTCTGCGCAGCATATCAACAGGTATTGCTGCAATCTCGTCTCGAATCCGTTGTTTAAGAGCTGGGATTGTCCTGGGTGGATCATTTGCAAACACCTTTGTCTTTAGGTATCCCCAAAGAAAGAAGTCGCAGGCGGTTAGGTCTGGAGACCGAGGGGGCCAACTGATATCCCCGTTTCGAGAAACGATACGCCCTGGAAACAAAGCATTTACAGCATTCATTGAAATTCTTGCAGTGTGACTTGTTGCCCCGTCTTGTTGAAAAAGTGTGTGTTCATCCACTGGAAAGCCTTCAAGTTGAGGTGTAAGAAAATTCTGAATCATTGCAACGTATCGTACAGAATTAACGGTAACGGCATTTTCAGCCTCATTCTCAAAAAAATATGGACCGATGATTCCATTTGCCGAAATCGCACACCATACTGTCACTTTCTGAGCATGAAGAGGTGTTTCATGAAGTAAACGAGGGTTTTCCTCCGCCCAGTATCTAAAATTTTGTTTATTAACAAAACCAGAGAGATGAAAGTGTGCCTCATCACTCATCCAGAAATTGTTAATTTGGTTGTCATTTTCTTCCAGTCTGGCAAGCATAATTTCACAAAAACGGATACGCTGTAAATAATCACCCGGGTTAAGTGATTGCACAACCTGTATTTTGTAAGGGTGATATCCAAGATCCTTATGGAGAATCCTTCTTGTCGATCTGTCACTTATTCCAAGACGTGTGGCGTGACGGATCGCCGATCGGCGAGGACTTCTTAACATTGCTTGTCGAACACGTTCGATATTTTCAGGGGTTCGAACTGTTTTGTCACTACCACCCCTTTTTTTAGACGTCGATCCTGTTTGTTCCAAGTTGTTTACCCATGTTTTTATCGCTTTATCTGATGGAACAGGTTGGTTGCGCGGTATGTTAAAATGCCGTCGAAAGTCACGACGCGTTTGCACTAAACTCTCACCATTTTGAAAATAAGCTTTAACTGTGTAACCGCGATGCTCACCCGTACAACGCTCCATTGTAAACTAAATGGTAAATCATGCAGGTCTTGGCAAGTCAGCTACTTTCTTCCCCTCTACCTCGCGGCGCGCTGCAAACCATACCTCAAATCTTTCCGTTTCACTGCCGGACCCTGTATGATACACATTCGACCCTCATGAAATATGAAAATTAATAAAACAAATGTTGTTTAACTGAACATCCCAAGAATACGCCTATTGCGCGATTTGAATAAGGAAAGTGCGGTGAATGCGTTTATTTTTCCTATAATTTTAAAGCGTCAGTAAAATACTTCTTAATCTGACATCAACTAAACTATTTCTTTTTTTTTCCTTTGGTAACAAACGCTATATAAAATCAGATGGCACATCTGTGAAAAAATGAATTAGAGTGACTTTGCCTAAAGAACCCTTCTTTATTTATGACTTTAATATTTCAAATGCTCTTACACTCATTTTATTAATACATTGCCCTTTTTTAAATTATTTTTCTTTTTTCTTTTAAATTACTTATATTTTTTTTAATTTTGTATAAAACTGATAAACGATTTTATTTGTAGTTTCTATTATGAGAAATAATTCTTATTGAATTTTGTATTACAAATTACGTTTAAAATTTTCATGTATTTGCTTTTTTAATTAAAATATTACAATACTACAATACAATATTAAAATATATTTCTTGAAACAGTTATAGTCAAACGCATGACCTTCACATAAGCGATAATTGTGGGTGTCTAGAGTAAGCAAATGAACATAACGTGACTCTCGAAATACAAAAAAGACTGAAGGGCCAACAACATGTTAAACAAAAATTAAAAAGTACCACCTTATTTAGTTTACAAGCTGCAGTCAGAAGATAGTTAATAATGATTCCTAATAAATCCTATTTTTATAATTATTAACAACTTAATACGTAACACCACGACGACCAAGGTAGTAAAAAGAAAAAATAATAACATTCTTGGACAACATTTTATATGTATATGTTTAATACATTATATTTTTAAAATTTTAATGTATATTTAAAATTAAATATTTCTATATAAAACAGTAGCTACTTACGTTTGACAGAAATGTATAAAAATCTTCATCAATTGTTGTGATATTTGGAATTTTGTCTTTGTAAAGCTTTTCTCCCCCACATAGTAATGACATGTACTGTAATCTTTTCAGACTAAAAAAATGTAAGAATAGCTTTATTTAAAAAATAAAATAAAGACAATATCAATTAAATTAGAAAACGTTGTTTGTGTCTGTGACGTTATTCAATGTTTCACAATAAAAAGGAAACATTTCCTGGTTAATTACTAACTTAATATTAAGATGAAAAGTTCCAATGAAACGGTACTACGATATGTCACAAAAAAACAAATACTGTAGAAAATTTTGTACCAAACTCGTATTCGGAATTAAATAAACATGATGATGTTTTCTTGTAAAATATTACAACAATTTGTATCTCAAACACAACGAAGAAAAAATTAACTATTATTTCATTACAGGCCACATGTTCACCTTCTATCGTACGAAACATTAATAGAATATTATATGAGGTTGGGATAAAAATGGAACCAAGTAAATATCTTTGAAACGAAATGGACGATATTTATGAAATTTTGTAGGTAAATGCAATGGACCAAAATGTATCTGATATACATTTTTTTGTTAATAATATCCTTCCTGTTTAACCCGAAATACCCTCAACTTTTTTAATTTAAATGAGACACCCTGTATATTTTTGCACATTTTGAAATAGCTCGAATTTATACATATTGGGTTTAGAGGAAATAATTTGTAGAAACGAGAAATACCTCACTTTTAATTATAGAATAAGTAAATTTATTACTATTACTATTTATACTAATGAGAATTATTATTTAAACAAAATTAATTCAAATTTTCAAATTGCTCTCCGTTCACCTCCTGACAATATGCCACCCTATTAACAAATTCTTGAGTCACTCTTTCCAAGACTTCTGCACGTATTAGTTCACATTCATCAATAATTTAACGTTTAACGTTTAACGTAAACACGTCATTTTAGATAACTCCAAAGAAAAAAATCTAATGGGCTTAGATCCGGAGAACGAGCAGAAGACTCTATGAATCGATCACCATAACCGATCATCATTAATGTTTAAATACGACCTTTTTCACTTAAATAATCGTACAATTTATTTCCGTAAATTACAATTTGATAGTTGGGCTACATTTACCTACTAGATAGTACTCGTTTATGTCTTATTATTAATACAAACTATATTAATTTGTTTATCTAAACGGTATTTTACTTTAATGTATAAAAACTTAAAAATGGTTTATTAAAGTGCAGTATTCCTCGTTTTTACAGATTTTTACACTAAACCCAGTATATACGAATTCGAAATAACAAAATCTTTCAAAATCTGCAAAAATATACACGGTGTCCCACTTAAATTAAAAAAGTTGAGGGTATTTCCGGTTAAACCGGAAGTATATTATTAACAAAAAAATGTACATCAGCTGCATTTTCCCCATTGTACTTACTTGTAAAATTTCAAAAATATCATGTGTTTCATTTTAAAGATATTTAATTTCAATCTAATAGTATTTTGATGTAATTTATTATTATTTTTTAACATTTGGATTATATTTACGATATCCAGTACTCTGAGTTTTATTTCTAATATATAATAATCTGTATCCACTTCGTATCCCCTCTTGACTCTAACGTCTTTAATTTGTTATATTTGATTTTTCTTTTCTTGACTTTACTTCTCTCGTTAATTAGTTTTACCAAGATATAAGAAAACGCATAAAAAAAATTAAAAAGAAATATAAATATTTTCGATATTTTACAAATATTATATTTTCTAAATAAAGATCATTTATTTATAATATATATTAGGTAATCTTACTCTATGGGATCCAATTTCTCCTTGTCAACCGCATACTTCCTTAAAACATTGGAATAATTAAAGTAAGCTTTCGAGATCCTGATCTCGCGGCAGATTGTCACTGCTGGGAAAGGAATTTCATAAATATTTTTCTCATCCGATGAAAAATTCACCATTATCGGTAGATTTTGCCATTTTTTGTAAGTTTGGTAAATCACGGCGACACAAACCAGTAGACTTGTTATAAACACAGCCACCCAACAAATTCTAAAAAAAAATAGTAAATTAATGATCATTAACAAAAAAAGGGAGTCGTGCAACCAAGACGACGCAAAAGTTCGCGGAGTTTCCAAATATAGTCAGTCATCAAACCGACGATTTAACAAAATTATTGAGTAAAAACTTCCCCGAAGTCAATTGCGAGGGCATTACACCCAAACATCCTGCTATTTATAATTCTTTTAAAGTTACAATATTTAATCACAACATCAAGAAAGCTACGGATTCGAAACTATGGCCCTTTGTGGCTTGTATTCAGAAGTTTTTTCAGTATCCGAGGAAGGAGAATATGATGAAGTAAATGATGAGTTCGCGAGTGTAAATTCAGAAGTTTTTAATCCTAGTATGTTTGTAAAAACCTAGTTTATTGAGAAGAAAGAAATATCTATAAAAGTAAAATTAAATATTTTCAACGTAGTATATGCTCCAATACTTACCTTTGGATGCGAGAGTTGAGTGTTATCGTAGAGATTGAAAAGCAAAGTCCAAGCTATAGAAATGAAATACTTGAGATGAATCATGAGAATAACGAAGATATATAGAGTGAAAAATACTACAGTAAGAGAAGAATTAGGAGTTGAGTCAATATTAACAAAAATAGAAAAGTGTCAACTAAGATGGTTAGGACATTTAGCTCGAATGAATAATGACAGATTAACGAAGAAGATATGGGAGACAAAATCACTACAACGAAGAACAAGAGGAAGACCGATCATGACATGGAACCTGTCCACGGAAAAATTGCTAAGAAGCAGAGGGATCAACTTACAGACGACCAAGGGAATTGCGAAGGATAAGACAAAATGGAAAATGTGTGTATGGATAATGATTCAAATAGTTTATATGTATACCTTACACCTTCGGGTACTACAAGGTTTATTGATTATATATATATGTTTTGTTTTAAATGTTCAACGTCTTAATTTTTATAAGACTGGCCAAATTTTTATCAATATGTCCATTTTTGAAAATATTAATGTAATATGCCTTACGGAAATATTTGCTATTTTAAAATTGATGGTTTTGAATTAGCTGACTTCTATTCCAAAACAGTTAATGAATACGGTGGTGTGGGAATTTGGCTTAAATCCTACCATTTGCTTTAAAAAAATGTATTTATGTAATTGCTGTAAAGAAAAAATATTGAGATCTGTAGAGTCTTAATTAAAGACAGAAACAGTCACGATACTTTCATTTTGGTATGGTATCGGTCACCCTCCGATAGTCTTTAGGATTTTCTCAATTTTGTATATAAACTAAACATTAAAATTCTATTGTGTGGGCACTTTAATTTACACACCTACAACACCGAGGATTATAAAGATTTTACCACATTGTGCCATATTTTAAGAGAATTTAATTTAACTTCTAAAGTTAAATGGCCCACCAGGATAAGTAAGCAGAAAGTAAAAACCATTGATCATATTTTTGTTAATACAGACGATTCTGCCATTAGTTGCGTCATTGACAATGTAAAATCAGATCATAGAACAATTCTTTTAGAGTTTGACATCACAGAGCAAATTCTACAAGCTGTGCTAAAAAGGCTCTTAATTTGAAGACTCTTTTTGATCTTAAACAAAAATTGGTTCTTGAAGATTGGTCTAATCTTTACAAACAGCATTTGATGAAGACCTGGCATTCCAACATTTTTATGACGTTTTCTATTGTTATTTTAATATTTGTTGGCCAAATAAAACATTTGTGAAAACATCAAATAAAAAATAGATTAATAATGACTAAATTAAATCTAGCAATAATCTAAACCATTTAAACTACTTGAAAATTAACAATCCCGAATTGAATGAAAAATATTTAGAATCAAAAAAACACCATAAATAATTAAAAAAGGAAACCAAAAAACAGTACTACCAAAAACGAATTTTTAAATAAAATAATAAAAATAAAGCCTCTTGGAATTTGGCGTCGGAAATTACACAAAAAAAGAAAACAGAAAAACCTATCGAAATTCAAATAATAAAAAATACCGGTGAAATATCAAATACATTTAATAACTTTTTTAAATCCGCTCCACTAAGAATAATCGATGAAATAACAGATCAACGCGAATATAAACTACATGAATCAAACATTCAAAATAATCAATCAAGAAGTAAAAAATCAAATTTTATATTTTTACATCCATTTACGGACAAGGAAAATTTCTGATTAAGGAGATATTAATATATATTGTTTCCTTTTGTAAGGGTACTTTTCTATTTACCCTAAAGTGTGGCAAAATGATACCTATTTTTAAAAAAAGGTTATCCGTTAAATATTGAAAACGATCGGCCAGTAGCAATACCTACATGTTTTTCAAAAATACTTGAATATTGCTTTCTATACAGATTTATGTACTTAAATACAAATCATACATTATCTATCAATCAACATAGATTCACCTGTGGCAAATCAACCACAATAGCTTTCGCATCCTTCTGTAATAAACTGGCTCGAAATATCGAGAAGGGCCAGAGCTCTGTTGGGATCTTCTGTGATCTTAGCAGGGCTTTCGATTGCGTCGACCACAAAATTTTATTAAACAAGTTATCCGAATTTGGGGTAAATGATGCCCCATTAAATTGGTTAAGATCTTTTTTATATAACAGATCTCATTGTGTTAATATTCTTGCATATAACAATAATACGACTTACACTGTTAAATCTGATTAGATAAATATCGATCACAAGGATCGATTTTAGGTCCGATACTATTCATTTGTTATGTAAACGAACTTGACAAAATATATGATGAGGCATCATTTACTCTCTATGCAGATGATACTTCAATCATCATCTCAGATAAGGAAGATTCACGGTGAGGAATTAAATGTGACCATTTACTCAATATCTCAAACAAATGGTTTATAGTGAACAATTTAAAACTAAATTTAGATAAAACCAATTAATAGTTAAATTCAAACAAAATTGCGTGCACGTCATCAATGACGAAATTCCAAGAACTGCGAGGCTATGTTCTCATTATAGTTTGTATAAAAAAAATTATCAAGATAATGAATGTAGAGTTACCTTGTCACTATAAAACATTTATAAGAAAATATAAAAGATGCACTAGTAAGTTTTTAATGGTCCTGATGGGCCCTTAATGTAAAAGTTGTCAACAAAATTCGAATGAAAAAGCTATCAAGTAACAACTTGAACTTAGTAACTGCCAACAACTGATGCTATGTTGCCGTCATTTATTGAGACGACTTCATAGATTTTGTGAAGTTATATTTACATGATTTAGCTATAATGCCGTTTGTCGATTTTGTAGTGAAAATTTCCAATTTTTAAGTATTATCTTATACATTGCGATATAAAAAAAAACAACAAGCATGCCGAAGCAATTGAATAGTAGATATAAGGAACTGGTAGCTTCCCTGCTTCAATATTTCGAGCAAGAAACGTAAAATAATGAAAGTTCTACTGATACAGTTAATTCTGATTTATGATTTCTAATATTAATTGTGCATATTTTTAAAATGATAAAGAATGTTTATTAACATACAGGGTGGACAAATGAAAACGAAACAGAGCCATTATCCAGAACTTCGTCAACGTTTTAAAAAAACCAAGAGAACCGTCAATTTTTGATCAAAGGGAGACACTTTTTTCCGGTATTTTCGACTTCGCGGCTTACACCTCCAAGCGAGGGCAACAATCACCCCAAAATATTTAAATGGCATTAGGGGTCAACTAAGGCATCATTTTAAAGCCCTTTCAATTCTCTTTATTAGTCTTTAAATTTTAAAATTTGGCATGATACTTTTAAAAAAATTACAATTTAAAATTTAAATTATGTACTTGTTTGGTTTTAATGAGAGTTTTTAAAAATGGAATTTTTTTCATTTTGTCAAAATAGTGAAAATGACACATGGGTCGTTGAGTACGCCAATTGTTTAAATGTTGATTTTCTTGCTTTGTATTGTTTTTATAATTTTTTTATCACATTTGTAAAAGACAAATGGATACGATACGGAGACACAAAGACCGTGAAATTAGTGGATTCGTATATCGAAGCGAAGGTTTGTTTAATTGTATTTTTGAAAATTATTTCAAATTTCGCTTTATTTTATGAACAATAAGTGTGCAAATGTAACGGCTCAGTTATTTAATGAAAAAAATCAAGATAAACAGGTCAGTAAGAAGTATGTTCTAGAGTTAGTGAAAACATTTCAAGAGACTGGAAATGTAGCTAATAAAAAAGAGAAAATAGACCGCCTGTAGTTAATACAGCTAGTGAAGTTGCAGTTTTGGGACATGTTCATCTAGATCCTACGTTAAGTACAAGGCAATTAGCATCTGTGTCTGCGATCAATCGAACTAGTATTCAAACTATTTTGAAGAAGTACAAATTCCATCCGTATAAAATACATTTAGTGCAGGAACATAATGAGGATGATTATGACCGCCGTTTGCAATTTTGCGAAATAATGAGTGAGCGAGTAGCGAACGATCCACAGTTTCTTTTTAATATCTGTTTCTCCGATGAATGCAGCTTTTTTATGAACGGTACCGTAAATTGTCATAATTGCAGCTACTGGTCTGATTCAAACCCAAGAATTTTCCAGGCGGTACATAAACAGCAACCGCAAAAATTAAACATATGGGCTGGCATATTCGGTGACCGGCTGGTAGGTCCATATTTTTTACCTGGTAATTTGATTGGCGAAATGTATTTGCAATTACAGGAAGATGCTATTGACCCCACCATGACCGATATTATTGAAAATGACCAACAGTACAGTGAAGATGATTTAATGTTTCAACAGAACGGTGCTCCTTCGCATTATGCTTTGATTGTTCGTCAGTATTTAGATCAACATTTTCCACGGCACTGGATTGGGAGAAGAGGTAGCATTCAGTGGCCTCCACGGTCACCAGATTTGTCGCCCCTTGATTTTTTTTATGGGGATACCTCAGAAGTAAAATCTACAAAGCACAACCAGCCTCTTTAGAAGATTTGCGTCAAAGAATTGTCGAGGAGTGCTATCGAATCACTCCGGAAATTCTTCGTAATGTGCGAGAACGTTTCCAACAAAATCTTTATTAATGTATTGACGCGGGTGGTCATCAATTTGTACATTTAATTTAATTAAGAAGTAAGTAAACAAATAAACATAATTTAAACATTAAAATGTAATTTATTAAAAAGTATTAGGCCGAATTTTAAAATTTAAAGACTGTTTAAAATGATACCTTACTCGACCCCTAATGCCATTTAAATATTTTGGGGTTATTGTTACCCTCGCTTGGAGGTGTAAGCAGCGATGTCGAAAATACCGAAAAAAGTGTCCCCCTTTGATCAAAAATCGACGGGTCCCTGTGTTTTTCTAAAACGTGGACGCATTTCTTGATAATGGCTCTGTTTCGTTTTCGTTTGGCCACCCTGTATATTTTGTATACGTTTTGTTACTTACGAAACCCAAATTTCAATAATTTATAAGAGTTGGTTTAAGGTATATTAATTACAGAGAAATAATATATTTCCGGCAAAATCTGGCAAGTTTGTAAATATTCACCTCACCAAGCGTTGATGACGTGCACGCAATTTTGTTTGAATTTAACTATATATAAAATTTCATAAGCGCCAAAATTCAATTTCATCGATAAATCCAAACCTGAATAATTTTACACTACCTAAGGTTGAAAGTACTAAGTTTTTAGGATTATACCTTGACGAACATTTAATGTTTGAACCTCACTGCGAATATGTTATATCGAAACTAAATTCAGATTCTTTCAAATTTATAAACTTACATATATAGAGTACTTAACGAACAACAGCTCATAGTCTTGCATTACGCACTAGTAGAATCGAGGCTGCGATATGGATCTACTACTGCTGCTACTTGGGTCTTTCAGTATTAGCAGGGGACGTATTTGTTGTCCAAAATCGGGTTTATCAGAAAAATAGCCAGTGTCCACAACCGCAACAGTTGTAGATACTTATTTAAAAAATATGAAATACTAACATTGTCCTGTCTTTTTATTTTCGATATATGTGTCTATATGTTTCAAAATAAGATCATGTACCTTTCGTAAAATACCACGTTGGCAGAAAACCCCCAGATGTGTTAGGTCCAAAATATTTTAATAAATTACCTAGAGATGTAAAAACATGCACCAAATTCAATTTATTCACAAATAAACATTTTCTTCTTGATACAAATTTTTATTAAGTGTCTGAATTCTGTGAAATGTGATGTCATATTTAATTATTTTATATATTGTATTTTATTACCTATTCGGTTGAATTTGTTTTTACTCTTTAGTTCTGGATTAGGTTAGGGTTACGTATGTGACAAATCCCATATATTGTAAAATGTCTCAATGGATAATAAATATTATTGTTATTATTATTATCATAATCATTATAAATATAAAATTTACTTACTAATATAAAAATAAATTTTAAAATTCTATTTTATAGATATTCAAATTGAATCCAGTGAACTTAATAATATGGACCAAATGATTAATAAATTCTGCTTGAAAAACTTTTATGGGTTAATATCAATTTGAACTTCCTGTCTAATTATTTATTTCATCATTGTTTCTTAGAGAATTAAATAAGACTCTGACTTCAGCCCTATTCTGCTTTGTTCAAGGTTTTATAAGATTTTTTTAAATAATAATCTTTAGCCAATTGAAGGTAAAAGTTAACATACAAAAAAAAATAAGGACAAAAACTAGTGTCACACACATACAACTGGCAGTGTTTATTATTATTATCATTATTATATCCTACAATTTTCTTTTTCCTTCCATGTCCCAGAAGCTTTGGTATTTTAATTTTTTTTTTTTCAGATAATAAATAAAATGAATCTTGTCAAAAAGGGTGAACCATGCTTGGCGCTGACATTTAAATAATATTAAATATTCAAGTAAAAAAGATAATTGTGATTTACTCTTTATAAACAAAAAATTCAGCTTTTCTTAAATTCATGCTTACTTTTCAAAGCCGCTACGTCTTTCCCCAAAATATCTCAATCCATGTATACCCGTATATTCACAGTATTCCCTGCAGTATCTCCTTATTCTTTTGCCTCCTCGCTTTTGATTTGATTTAGTTTTATTTTCCAATAATCCACTGATAGTGGACACGTACTTGTTTTCTAAAGAACCCATCACTCCTTTAGTAACGGATAATATGATTTTTCTTATTTCATTAAAACTTCTTAATGTATATGTTCAATTGTTTTCGATCTTATTAAACCTATTAAAAGTAAACATCAGTGTTTCCAATATTTACTGAAGGCGGCACTTAAAACAATAATTCTCATAATAAAGTGGGAAAAACATAGGTGGAGGAAAACTATTAGTAAATTCTGCCAAGTGCTGGATCGAGACAGTGCAGTGCGTTGGGCCGAGCATTCGGATGATGTGATGAGAAAAGTCAGTACCAGGTCCAGTAACAGACGAATTATTTAACCGAAAGTGGATAGAACTTCGTTGTATTTACTCGACTGAGTTTGTTCCCTTACCATCAGCCTAATTTACTCGGTTATCTACTCATTTTTCTTTGTGATCAGTTGAGTTAGTAAATTTTATCTATATGTACTTATCTTTCACCCGAGATTTTCTTATATTTTCAAAAATGTCAAAGTAGTCTAGTAAAATAACGTTAACATTTGTCTATGAATATAAAACGCACGAGTGTTTGTGGAATTTTAAATCAGCTAATTACAAAGACAAATATATGCAGAATGCTGTATAATATAAAGTTGGTAGAATCATTAAAGTTGTCTCATTTTGTTGTGCCAAAAGTAAAAAAAAATATAATTCAAAAATTGAGATCGACATGTAGCCATGAAAACATGAAAAGAAGAAAGTAAAAAGTTCTAAAAAAATCTGGTAGCGGATTAAGTTCAGTTTATGAATTTGAGACAAAATGGCTCGAGGGTGTCGAATCTACAATGTAGATTGCAGAGCAGAAAAAAAATTTGATAATATAAGTTACAATATTTATTATATAATCCAATGAAACTCAAAATCGTACCACAACAAATTTTATTGAAAATCTAAAGTTTTTTAAATGACTAGTTTCGACTTCTCACTAAAGTCATCATCAGGTCTGTAATGTTAGAAATAATAACATTACAATAGATTCAAAAACAATAATTTAAAAGAAAGCATACAAATTAAACTTACCTAATAATAAGAAAGCAGGAACAGTAAAAGTAAGATAAAAATGTATTAACTAAATTAACGTAGGTACCAACTAGTGAACTTAAAACATTGAACATTTTAAAAAAGAACAATTAAAAATTGTTGAAACTGACTTTTGGTATAAACTGTGTGTGATTTAACTATCAATGCATTTAAGTTTAGAGATGAAGGAGACTAATATAAAGAGATAACAAACTGACCTAAAGGGCAATAAAAGGGGAGAATATGGGAAATGGCCCCATCAAGAACTGGAAAAGGAATAATATGCGGAAACAGGGTAAATCGGAGAGGGTCAATAATATCAACAAACCAACGAGTTCCACTCACCTAACACCTGATGATAAAGAAGGAGGCAAGTGGATAATAAAGAAGGAGGCAAGTGGAAGTCAACTGACCCTTCAAAATCAAAGAGGTAGTAGAACCAGACATCAAAATAATGTCAATGTGAGCAAAATGACTTTATCCAGGTAAGCTTTATTGCGCTTGACATAGAAACAGGGTAAGGGACTCCTTACAGGAGAGGAATAGAAAGAGTCTACCAACACGTGGAGACAAAGGTGAGAACCCCAAACGAGTCGCCACAAGTAAACACACACAAACAGTGGGAACGCCTAAATTAACGTCAAAACAATGGAAATAGTCATCCCCTACAATGCTACGTGGATAAAGTAATTTTGCCCCCTTTAACATTCTTTTTGATGTCGGGTCCTTTTACCTGTTTGATTTTGAAGGGTCAGTTAATTGACCTCCACTTGCCTCTTCCTTTATTATTGGGTGTCAGGCGAGTGATTGGTCATTTATTTTGTTGATATTATTGAACCTCTCCGATTTACCCTGTTTCCGCATTTATTCCTTTTCCACTTCTGGGTTCAGCCATTTCCTACATTCTCCCAGTCTGTTATATCCTTATATTAGTCCCTTTCATCTCTAAACTTAAAGGCATTGATAGTTTAATCACACATTGTTTATATCAAAAGTCAGTTTCAGCAATTTGTAATTGTTCTCTCTTAAAATTTTCAAATGTTTTAAGCTCACTAGTTGGTACCTACATTTAATTCATCTCAATTTAATTTCAATTTTAAGTTATGTAAAAAGTAAAAAAAAATTCATTACCACTTAACTTTTTTATGTTAATATAGTTAATAAATTTTTATCTCACTTTTACTGTTCCTGCTTCCTAATTATTAGGTAAGTTTAATCTGAATGCCTACTTTTAACTGATTGTTTTTGTATCTATTGTAACGTTGTTATTATTTCTAACATTACAGACCTGATGATGACTTTTGTGAGAAGTCGAAACTAGTCGTCGTTTAAAAAACTTTTCAATAAAATTTGATTTGGTACGATTTTGAGTTTCATTGGATTATTCCACTTTACCACATAGGAGCAACATGGAGAAACTTTTGTATCATAATATTTATTACAGAAAATATTATTTCAAGCCTATTACATAGTTTTGTAAAATACCAATATTTAGGATTTATAGTTAATGAACCATTTTATTTTACCATGGTACTACCCCAGATTTAATACAAAATAGCCAGATTATCTTGCTCTAAGTTCTCTTCGTTGTATTGATTTATAATTTGTCACACTATCATGATTAATACTTGGCAATTGGTTACCAACTTCTTGTCTCTATATACTACGAAATATTATACATCCATCAATTTCTTCAATGTCTAAGGCACTTTTTCTTTAGAAGAGATGTATTTTTTCGCCAACAATTATGTAATGCACAGTAACTACGAATAATTTTATCGGTTGCATCTACGAATATACTACTTATTATAGACTTTTGAATACTCAAAATTTACTTGCCAGAACTCCGCAGAAATTTTCTACTATTTTTTTGACCCTTGACAGCCTGTAGTTATTTTTTTTTATTGAATATATGAATTTTGTTTCAATAGATACGTTTTCAATGGAAAAACATCGTTGTCAACTAAAAACTCACCAATTGACAAGGCTTTTTCCAGTTACTCATATAAAACAGAATCTCTGAAAATTCCGCCATTTGAGTTTCTTCCATTTTCTCAATTTGGAGGTGCTTGAATTGTAACATGTTTTTGGTCAAAACTATCTAGCATTCTGTGAAATTCCAACTAACGTTTAAGCCATATTCTTTAACATTCTACTCTTCTTGAGTTGTTGGCACCTGGAAATTAAAAAAAAATTCAGAGTTTGTATTAATAAAAGTTTGATTTTGGTATTAATAAACTTCCATTCTTTTTATATTGCTAATTAACGACGAGCAAGAGATGGTGAGTAGTTATAAATAACCTCTAAAGACATCACCATACCCAAGCAACACATTTAGTACCTGGTACGTGGTAGCGACTAAATATGTCACTCCATAGTGGTTTGCCTTAGTTGCCACTAAGTCATAGGAACGGATTAAATCTGTTCCTGGTACCAAAGTGGGGAACAAATGTCACGTAGCCAAGTTGTATTTGCTACGTTCCGGCTACAGTCCCTACAACTTCATGGAACCTCACGGCTACGTTTTAGGAATATTCCAGGGTAGTTCCTGTGTAAAATTTATCGTAAATTTGTGAAAATTAGGTTGACAAAATAAAAGACCCTGAATATATATACATATTAAATAAAAAATATTTGAAATATAATAATAAATTTTCTTTTTTTTTATAAATTTTTTTATATTAGTATAAATGTGTAATTGGAGAAAGTATATTAAGATTATTTTGTTAATTTATCGGAAATAACATTATATTAATACTTTTTGAACTTAAAAATAACGGTGCGATTCCATATTTTAATTTTTAAGTTAAAAAATAAGTAACAGGTTTGAAGCATTTACTTTTATAAAGTTCCGGTTTCTATAATATCTGTTCCCGATACCAAATGTGTTGCTTGGGTAGTTAATGCAAAAGCACGTTCATCCTTCCTATACCCAAAAACACCAAATGCCGGACTGCAGCAATGTTTATTTTAGATAGATTAACGTTAAGTGGGCATTATCCTATCCTATATAGAAATTATAAAACCTGCGCCACTCGACACTACCAATAAATTTGCAGAAATTGGATACGTCCAGATAACTTTATGAATGTAAATCGACAACAGTTCTAGAAATTTACTGACACGTAGGAACACGTCTATTTGTCGGACTTGTGCCACCCATAAGTCAGCAGAAAGTTAATAAGCATAAATAAGTTGAGGAAACTTTCGACAAGTTGATGACCACTGACATACACATAGTGGTCCCTCGGCGGTGCAGTTTTAAGAATTATCGACATGTCTGGGTCGGTATTAAACACGCATTTAAAATATATAAAAATTGTATTATCTAATAAATAAATATTTTCGATAAATTATTGTTTGATTTAGAAGTTCCGGATATCTAAGTTAGTATAACATGTGAAATATTTAGGAAAAAAATCCTGTAATGGAATATCAGGAAGAGGAAAATAAAAATTTATACTTTACTATTGGTGCTATTTAATTTTATTAATGATAAAAGCACATAAAATATAGCTTTTAAAATATTGTTGAAATTAAGACTGACTCAAACAGAATATAAAGTAATAATTAACCAAAATATTCACTATTTAAAACCTACTATCCAAATAAATCTTGCTGCAGCAAACAACCAATGACTTAAAATTATGAACAACTCAAGAGCATTGACTGGAAAAATTCAAGTCAAGCAAAAGGAGTAATAATATTTAAGTTAACGGTAATTAACAATAATAATTGATATTTACTTTACTTTACTTTACTTTACTTTACTTTACTTTACTTTACTTTACTTTACTTTACTTTACTTTACTTTACTTTACTTTACTTTACTTTACTTTACTTTACTTTACTTTACTTTACTTTACTTTACTTTACTCTGAAAAATAGCAATGGAATTTAATATTCAATAAGAGCAAAATAATATTTATGTGGTGCGTTATTCATAAATGTAAGAGCACATTAGACCCATTCCTCTTAAAAAAAATAAATTAAAAATAAATATACTTTATTTGTCTCTTAATTGTGTTATTCTTGGATTCCTTTTTAGAGATTGTTCTTGAGATGCATTTCCTGATTAAACTTCTTCTAAACTAATGGCTGTAGCTAATGACAAGCTTCTATTTCTAAAATTAAATGTTAAATAATTTGATACAGATTGACAAAAATTACTTTTGTCATGTCTATAAGATTGTTTACACTTAAAATTACGTTTACATCGGTATTTAAAAGACAAGTCTATTTTTTTTGAGCAGTTTTTTCAATATATGACTCAGCAACTTCAGTATTTTCCTATCTAAATTAGTTGATGATATAGGTATTAAATAAAAGATTTCCCTAGGATTATTGATAGTTTTTTCATTAGAAAAAAATTTGATGGTATTGAATGAGGTAAATTTGAATTACATGTAGTCTCCTAAATTATTTTTCTGAAAAGAGTAGTAGAAATAGAAAATAGTTAGCAATTTTCAATATTCAATATTAAAATTCCAGTATTATATAGAACAATACAACAACGTTATGCCCTACGCATGAAGTGGTTATTATTCAAGAACACCTAAATAATATTTAATATAAATAACCGTTCTTAAACCTTACGTAGCGGTGTTACCCAATGAATATAGTGATTTTCTGTTTATAAAAATACTCGATGCTTGATTATAAGCTATTTAATGAAACCTTTACGGTACAATTCTATATCATGATAATTCTATGACATGACATGTTCCAATGAATTTTCTATTACACCTTTTTTGACAAATATGAGACCAAAGTTAAGAAATGTTTTAAAAAATTGGCAACTAAACCCAGAGCTTGTGCTCCCAGTCTTTACAGACTACTTAAAGAATATAAAATAAAATATGCATTTTAAGAACCATCAGAAAACAAAATTGCAAACACTATTGATGCAGTAGATGATAAATTTTTAAATTCATTAAATTTTAAATACGAAAACCGTGATGGAAAGAACTTGTTAATAGATAATGATAAATTAGAAGAAAATTAAGAAAGATAAAGTCTTATAGGAATGAAAAAAGAAAAATATATTACCTCGACGAAACGTGGGAAGTGCTGGATAAAACTCAAAAGTTTTGGTAGATAATTCCGTGTTTTCGTCACATTTTCTTAGATAGTCTCTCATCCGGGATAAAAAAATCCATCAGGTAAATGATTTCCGGTGTTATTATGTGATACTAAATTGGTATAGTTTTGTTAATTAACAAAGTATTTACAATGCAATTTATCTATTAAGATGTTTCCATTATATTCTAGTGCCTGAGGACGGTCTAATAAAAATCGAAATGTCGGTATTAAAAAACCCCTTCTAACAACTCATAAAAAAACTAATTTCACTTTTTTTTTTAAATTTTATTAACTCATTCCTAAATTAAATTTTGTATAAAAATTTTGTTAAAACCACAACCATAATAGTAAAAAAGGGATCGAAAACTAAAACAAAAAATACTAAATAATGGAACCGTCTTAAGATTACGAAATAAGGTCATATATAAATGTAAAAAATAATCTTAAAATTACACAATTTTCCATATTTAGTACAGAAGATCC